>JAUCMT010000089.1:267890-280632 GCA_032357475.1 Enteromius thamalakanensis
GTGTAGGACAATACCACATACAGTCTGTACAGTAGAAACACCATTACACCTATGAAGAGAGAGACCCCAGAACACACTAATGCAAGTATGTGTGTGTTTTCTCTAACGTTTAGCGGGGCAGCAGCAGGTCTCGGGGCAGCAGGGGCAGCGCACGTAACAGCAGCACTTCTGTGGACAGCACTGACAGCAGCAGATACAGAAGAGGATGATGAGCATCAGCACTCCGAGGACGATGAGGAGGACCGTCAGCCAATCTAACAGAACCACACACACACACACACACACACACACACACACACACATTCAGATGCTGTTCAACAACACCAAAAAACTCTTGATAAGCTTTTTTTTGCAGCTCTCTGCTGTTTTATGATGTTGGTAATATGTGATTATTCGGTGATTGTCCTTATTCTGTATCTTTAGCTCAAATTTTTGATTTTGCTAATATTTTTCATTAAGAAAGATGTTTATTGATGAAAGCCAAAATATTAAATGTCATGGATGAGTATTTACAGAGTAATCCACTATATTGTATAATTCAGAGCCAAATTACAGAAGGGTAAAAATAACTTCAGAAACAGGGCAGCGTTGATCTAGTAGTAAATACATTGACTTGAGCAATCTTTGTGGGATTCTGTGCCGATGGTGACCATTCAAAAATGGAGAAAGAGCGCTTTTCAAATATTCTCTGCAAAGTTTGTGTGCCTGAAACTTAAAGATTACTCTGTAAACAGACACGGAATAAAACAGTCTATTATGAGTACACTGTTCACGATACAGTCACAATCTCTGACGTCTGGCTGAGGTGAAAGGGTTTATCTTCTGTTGTGTTTAACGGTCATTCACTCACGATACACAATGAGCTTCATCTCTTGATCTGAATCTCCAACTGTGTCTCCAGGTGCTTCCACAGTACAGAAATACATCCCATTATCCCACCACATCACCTCCTGAATGACCAGATCAGCCTCTGATGAGCACACAGAGAGAGAGACACACACACACACACACAGAGAGAGAGACACACACACACACACAGAGAGACACACAATCAACCGAATTAAAACACTTTCAGATGGGGAACTAGGCGCTGGTAATATAAGCACTTCTTAGCTTGTTTGAAAGTGTAATTTGAAAGAAACTATTTTCTTCTTTTTCAACAATAGCCATTTACAACTGTATTACTTAATTATCACAATAATGTCTAGGGTTGCAAAATTCCCGAGATTTTCAAAGATGGAAACTTTCCATGGGAATTAACGGGAATTTATGGGAATAAACTGGGAATTTTCTAAATTGAAGGTTGGCTCTTCTTAGGGAACTTAAAGCGTCACAACACCCCCCCGTTTCAGAAGTGCTTTTTCACTCCTCTGCTTTGAAAAACTTTCTGAAAAGGGGCGTTGTTCACTGGGGGTAAGGGGTGGGGCTAGAGAGCGGCGACGAGGCAGAGACTGCATTAAAGGGGGAGTGACAATAAGTGAATAAATTTAGCTTATTTGCACACCGACAATGTAAACACACACACATTGGCCAGATGGACACCGAGAGCAGCAGCTACAGCGGTTCTTAGAGCAGTGTGGAAGAGGAGGACTTCTCCACCAGAATCCCCACACTTTGATCAAAATCATGACCGTGCAGCTCCACTGCTGACTGAGCAAATAAGAGGATTGCTTGAAGGAAGATTTGCATGTTTAATGGGAGGTTTTGGAGGATAAGTGGCATTTTTCATTTAACCTTTTGAATGAGACTTTGTGGAGATTTTTGGACAAGGGGCATTGAATGAGCGGGGTTAGGGGATGGTAATATTGAACTCAACATTTCTGTTTTTATTTATGCATGAAACCAGTTATTGAAACATGTTCTATTCTACTGTACTTACAAATAAATCTGTTGAAATATCTGTTGAAAACATTTTGAAAGTTTTCTTATGATTTCTGTTTATATTTATGCTTGGAAATAATATATTCCTAGTTAGCTCTCCTAAATTCCCACTCATTTCCATAATTCCCAATATTTCCATGGAAAGTTACCAATATGGAATATTTCCAAAATTCCCAAGCTTAACTTACCATGGAAATTTACCGGACATTTACCGCCCCTTTGCAACCCTTATAATGTCTAATGAAAAAGTGAAAAACATGCTATAGTAGCTAGTTTCATATTCATATTGATTTATTGAAACTAAAGTTCAGCATCACTTGACACTAGTTCTAGTTTACGGTCTTTTACTCTCGCTCAAGGTTTTATTCTATCTATTGCTCAGACATATCCACATCTGTCTGTGAAGGGCAGATGTTCAGCTGTTAGTACTCAGACAGTAAAGCAGTACTGAAGCAGTACCCTGCAGGAGCGCAGCATGTCAAGCATCCACTCACTGTTCTGAATGTATATCTTGCGATCTCTGTACTCTGTGCCCAGCACAGCCTCGTTGGATCCCAGTTTCTGGACCACGGTTCGGATGGTGCGCTGTGAATCCACGCAGTCATTGGCAGGGTCTCGGCCGAGCTGAAGAGAAGACTGGTACGCTGCAGAACAACAACACCGGCGTTAGTACTGATCAGATGACAACTCTTTCCGTTTCCTAACCCTACTCTGGACACAGGTCTAGATGCTGAATCTGTGTTTCTGATGTGTCCCCGCTACTTTATGAATCCAGTCGTGACAGTGATGTATTGAATACAAAGGAAGCATGTGGAAACAAGCATCCATCCCAGCACATCTCTCACACAGAAGACGACGAGAAGAGCTCTACCTGTGGAGTAGTAGTCCAAAACAGGGTCTTTACAGAAGGATTTGTATTTCCAGCTGACCACCACATTCTGCATCGGAGCGGAGGTGGAGTAATCACAGCGCAGGGTGACCGAAGCGAAGAGAGTCGTGCGCTTCTCTGCTTCAGAAAGAGTGACCTGGATAGACAGAGTCCCTGAAAGAACAGAAGTGAAAGTGTGTGTGTGTGTGTGTGAGAGACAGAGTTAGCTAACACAGAAACACACCACCTGCCAAACCTGTTGAACTGGTCATGACACAAAGAGCAGGAAATTCTTAACTAGTTCCAGACAAATTCAGTATCAGTGTCTAACCCGTTTATAAAGATTCACCTTCAGCACAATATCTGTGGAAACAGCATTTCTTTGAATCTTTTGCTTTTCAAACCAGTCATCATCACTGCATCAGTGTTATTTATTTTATTTTTTAATGTCTCTAAATTCCATATTTTCTTTTCCTTGAGTGCTATTTTTACACATGTATATCTCATCAGTCTTTCGACGTTTGTTAAATTGGATTCTTTGTATGAACCGTTGGTCACGTGACCGATACAGACGCGCACAGGTGACACTGTACCTGTTTTCACTGATTAACTTTACAAAGTCATACTGTTATTGTCCTGGTGGCAGTGAAATGGACATATGTATGTATGTGTGTGTGTGTGTGTGTGTGTGAAGAACAAACTCACCTGAGGTCAGGAGACTCAGAAGCAGCGCAGACACGATCATCCTCCTCATGATGACCTGATAAACTCCAGGAACCGAAACCAGCGCGAGAGAGAATCTGAAGAAAGCCTCGGAGGAGCAGCTCGCTCAAAACTGCATTTTATTCGAGAAGATTTAGCGTTTAGTTCCGTCTCTCTCAGAATCCGGGCTGTGTTTACTCTGCTCTCCTCTTCATCCCACTCGTCGTCATCATCGTCAACACTCCACCCACAAACAGGTACATCATATAGCGCGCATGCGCACAGGTAACACGAGCAGCCCTCGAAACTTCATTAAAACTATGAGAAATATAAGTCTAATTTGTTAGGATGTGTGTACATGCAAACACGTCCATACTTTAAAGTTTGCCTCATTGTGTTTTCCTTCAAACAAGTCTAATCGCTGACACATTAGTTAGTGTCACTGTCACACAATGTGTGATTTACTATATTTGTTTTGATCGAAACTGTTGGTCTCTGTTCTCCTTCTGTTGGTGGCTTCAGTTCCAAAGGAATATGTGTGTAATGTTATTTGTAGAGGAAACATGAGAGCTTTCTGTGATTGCTCTGTAGTGTTTTTAGGAAGGATGTCGCTGTTTAACATTTAATATCTGTAAGTCTGATATGATCTTTTTACTCGACAGACTCTGAAATACTTTCAGTTTGCTTGAGCTCAGTCCACATAAACGAAGAATCCAATTAACCCGAGACGAACCAGGGGGTATTCCAGAAAGCAGGTTATGTGACATACCCGGGTTTAAGTTTAAGGGTAAGTTCGTGGACTTCCAAAAACGGAGGTAAATTTCTGGGTATGTAAGTAACTATAGGAACTTCCTCTCTGAAGATAAGCTGCTCGGTAGCAGGTTATGTTCCAGGGTTAGTTTGTGGACATGGAGGCAGATTGTGGAGAGTTATTGATGTATTTTGGTTTCCAAATGATTATTTGAAAGAGCGTTATCAGTTTTCAAAAGATTTGTTAATTTATACATACATCTCTATACATATCTTAAAACCTCATATTAGAAATGTCACAAACTGCGGCTCTGCGCTTAGCAGAGAAATGTTTTTTTTTGCATCAGGGCATTTTTTGTACAATCTTGGCACAGTATCTCTGGCACTTAAACGCTTCTTTCACACGTTTGTACAGTTCCCTGGCCATGCGTGTTATTCCACAGAGTGGCAGGTTTGTCTTTTGTAGTAAATATAATATTTACTATATTTAATATGTAGTATTATATCTATACTATATGTATTCATCCTGCTCACACATTTTCTACTTCCATATATGACTTTCTATTTCTATTTCTCGTTCTTAATTTTTTGCCTTGTTAAAATCATTAAACTCTTTCCCCCCCACTAACTATAGGTAATGTGAGGCAACCCACAAAAACAGATTTTTGCCCACATTTACTCTGTCCGTTATATTTACATTTTTTAGTCGTATTGCTTTTTTTTTAATTGCAATTCTTCATACACATGCATTAAAACGTCTTGCTCCGCCTCTGTAAAGTATACCGCTTTCTTTTTTCCCCCTGTCATTTTCCATTTTGACTCGTGAAATCGGTGATCCATTGAAAACATCTTTATGCACACGCATTAACTCTGGGTAACCAGTAGGAGGCTGATTAAACTTCCTCTTCTCAGATGTTTTGGAACCGATATGCTCATGGTATGCGGGTTTGGGGTAAATCAACTCAGAGCAGAGGTTATGATTTACCAAATGGTAAGTTAACCAAGCTTTCTGAAAGCCAGGTGTCCCCAACTAAGCAAGCCAGAGGAGACAGTGGCAAGGAACCAAAACCCATCCATGAGAGAATGGGGAAAAACCTTGGGAGAACCAGGCTTAGTTGGGTCCAGTTCTCCTCTGACCGGACGCCCAGCACCTAATTTCCAGTTCAATTTCCAGTTAAGGGTGCCAATAATTTTGTCCAGCCCATTTTTGAAGTTTTGTGTGACATTATGTCAAATTAGCTTTTTTTCCTCCCTTTTTTTGATCTGTTCCAATACACACAAAGGGAATAAACATCTGTATAACAAAACCCGTGTTAATGCAATACTTTTTAGTGAGAAGTACTTGATATTCCTGAAATAGTTTAGGGGTGCCAACAGTTTTGGCCATGATTGTAAATGCTTTAGAAAACACTATATTTTCATAATTATTTTGAGAAAACAGCTTTAAAAATATGTATTGTAATTGAATCGATGGACACAAGTACATGAAGTGCTTTAAAAGGATCACTTTAGAGTATTTCGGAGGTTTTTCCCGCAGTGTGTGCACTTAAATTATTTCACATGTACAGCAAATGCATCTTGATTGAATAATGTACAGAAGGATATGAGTTATGAGCTGCTCACACAGCATGGCAGAGCGACTCCAGCACAATGCCCATCAGGCCTGTCCAAACAGGAAGTAGCTCACAGGAAGTGTGCAGCACAAACATGGAACACTTGGTTCTCAGAGACACGCTGCTGTTTGTCCGGCTGCGTCCCGCTGTTTCAGCTCTTAAAGCTCAGTTATGTCATCCTCCAGATTATATTACACTGCAAAAATGATTCTCTTAATTAGTATTTCTGTCTTGTTTTCTACTAGAAATAACATTCTTCAATCAAGATGCATTTACTGTAAGAGTACAATTATTAGAGATATAAGTCTTGTTTCCTTTGTTAGTTTTTGTTTGAAACAAGCAAATATATCTGCCAAAAATAATATTAATTCAAAGTATAAACACTGAGCAATCTTGCTTGCTAACAACATCTCGATTATTTAATTTAGAAAACAAGACTTAATAAGTCATTTTACTTTCAAAATAATTTTTTTATAAAAAAATAAATAATATATTATATAAAAATATAAAATATTTAAGTTAAGAATATGTTTTTTCAGTGCAGATTTTCTGAAAGCTGGTTTCTGACTAATACTGAGCTGCTGATCACACTTTATTACAAAACATGGTAACACTACAGTGAGGTTCATTAGTTCAGGTAACACAAACTAAAACAATACGCCTAGAGAAGTTGTTAATTTCAGCATTTATTAACACATTATTAAAGTCACAAGCTGTGTTTGTGAAAATTAGTCAACGCACTGAATGAACTCTCATTAAAATAAATGCTGCAATAAATGTATTGTTCATACTTTCTGTTAGTTAATGCATTAATAATGACACCTTAATTTAAAGTTTTACCCAAAATATGATGCTTTAGTTTGTTTGTTTTCTATTTGCGTGTGAAAGGCATCTTGTGTTCTCCTGAAATCAGCAGAAAGCACTATTTCTGTCTCAATCTGAGATCATTTGATCAATTCTCAGCTGCATTAAAATGATGAGAGAAGAAATCACTTTCACTGCAGCCACAGAAGCACCTGAACATCCTCAAATACATCGCTGTGATTCTGAAGAAGCCAGGATGTGTTGTTAAAGTCCAGTTTATGCTCAACTTAAAATGACAAGTTTAGGTTACTTCAGATATTTAAGTCATCTGAACTAAACGTTATTATTCATTAAATGAACATATTTTATTCACTCCTGTAGAAATGTAATGTCAGGATACTCTTATTGGCGAGTGTTGGAGCTCATCTTCATCTCTTTGGGGTTTCTTTGCAGACGATCAGCATTGTTTGATTGAGACGCAGGGCTGTGTAATATCCCTCTCTGACATCATCGTTGGTGTTTTTATCGGCTAGTCTTCGATGTAAACGCCTCTTCACGAGCGGAATGAGTAACAGGGTTATCTGTCTATAATCTTAGCACTTCCTCCTGATGACATCAGTGGTCATCTGACATGCTAATGAGGTCATGTGACGTGAACTCTTCTTCTCTTGTTTTGGTTTGAGGAGCACAATGAAGTGGTTGATGAGTGAAGATCAAGGAGAAGCTGATTGCTCTGTATCAGCTTGTGTTTGTGTACGAGCTGAAGACGGTAATTATGCTTCATAATAGCAGCGGCGTTATTTATACAATTACTGTAAACGCTGTCTTTATGATGTGTAGGACAGTCTTGTTTTCACATGAAGGTGTAATTACCAGAAACCAGAGGAGTGTTTGAAGAGAGGCTTTGTTTTCTGTGGAATCTCTGAGACAATAGCTGTGTTCATCTTCATCATCTTCATCATCATCCGGCTGAAGAATGAGGAAAAGTGTCAGAAACTTCCCTGAGTCATGATTACCTGTTCAGGTCTGTCCTGTTCAGCGCTTCGTTTGCAGGCATCAAAGAGAAATGATTACAGTCTGGAAATATTCAAACAATATAACGCAGCCTATAATAAAAAACCTAGCGTCTCATTCCCTGACAGCCATAGAAACACTTCACTACTGCACCGCAAATATATATAAGTAAATATACATTCACATCCTAATTCTAACAAATGGAATAACTCCTGCCCTTTTTCCAGGCGAAACATCAAACACTTCTTAAATTAAGAAGGATTTTCTAGACAAGTGAAGATTAATGTACTAGTAATTAAAAAAGAAAGATTATTTTTCTGATCACATTAGCAGATAGTTCATTTCTGATCAAGTATCTGGAGTTGTTTTGGTTTTCCAGTATGTATCTTGATTTTGGAAAACACCATAAACATCCAGACAAACATCACTTCCTGCAAGGAAAACAATTAGCTGTTTAAACTTGTCATAACACAGTAATTATCAAATTAGAACGAGCTGTTGATGTACTTATCATGTAACTGAGTTATGAAACAGTTTGTAATGATGTCGATGTTACAGACCGAGTCTGCTACACGTGTAACAATCTCATGGTTACATAAGTATCTGTGTAACATCTGTGTAACAGCAGCCGTCTGTTACATCTACATCATCACGAACAGACACACTGTGTAACAACCTAATTAATTTGTATTATGACACCTTAAAATGAAGTGTTACCAAAACATATTTGCTTTCTTTTTACCATTTTCTATTTATTTATTTATTTATTTATTATGATCATTCATTTTGTTTATTTTATTTCTATTTTTAAGAAGGCATGTTTAACTGAGTTCTGAGTATGTTTGCCGAGCACACAGAACATGACCTCAGTGTTACTAACAGCGTTTCTTCTGCGCTGAAGTGAAATCAAAGGAATTCCAAGTGAAATGAGCAGCAGATGGAAAGAGTCTGGAGCACACACAGACCAAACAAATCACACACAGACATCTCTCCAGATCTAAACCCATCATTCCACTCGTGTTTGTTTGTCCTCCGCACTGATGATACACCACCACCGGAAACACACACACATTTCCTCATCTTCTAGGGTAAATATCGAAAAAATCCTAAAACAAGATGAATTTACTGTTCTGTAGTTAAGTTATTAACTCTTATTTTCTTAAAAAAAATATCAAAATGTTGTTAGTTTTTACTTAAAACAAGTGACAGTATCTGCCAACGGTGCAATCTTTGATTGAAGAGGATTTTTCTTCCCTCGCTGACAGATATTTGCTTGTTTTAAGCAAAGACTACCAAAGTTTTAACAATTGTTTACAGGAAACAAGACGTAATATCTTTAATCCTTTTACATTAGTGAGTTACTTCAAGGAAACATCTTTGATTGTTTGGATATTAATCGTAGAAAACGAGTCAAAAGCAGTGATCTAGAGAATGTTTTTGTAGATCTCTTGGTTCTCTGCTGCTTTGTCATGTTAAAGGAAACTCAATCAGATGAGCAGATATCTGAGCCGGACGATTAAAGCAGAATGAAAAGAGTGAGAGTTCAGTGAGTCTTTCATGGAGCACACTCCTCGCGGCTGCTCTATCCTGGATCTCAGGCTTTGTGCGTCTGCGGCGCCCTGCGGCCCTGAAACTGGAATTCTGTAAACATGAACAAAGAGCAGCGCTCGGCTTACTCTGCTCCGTCCACGCTGCTGCTGTTTGTGTTTGCTTTCAGTCGTCAAGTGTTTCTGAGAAGCTGAGATTCGTGGGAATGGATCGGCTCGGATCAGTCAGGAAGGGTTTGTGTTGATGCTCGTGTGCTTCTGATGCAGTAGACCTCAGGCGTGTCAGAAAGTACCTGGTTTTTTACCGTCGTTTGGTGTTTCATTTCATACAGGAACATCCCAGGCCTGGCTTTTCAGTCTTTCCCGCTTCCTGATCCCTGGAGAGAGAAACTCTGCTCCCAGTGTTCCTGGAGAGAGAAACACACACACACACACACACACACACACACAGCTGTCCTCAATAGGGCTTTAGAAAACACCTAATATTCAGTGATATTACTGATTTGACGACACTCAATCTATTCTGTAGAGCTGCTTCATAGTTTGTTTTAACTTTTTTGTTTATCTGGAAGCTTTTTTCCATCAGAAACAAGCAATTATGAGTTTAAATCTCACTTTAATATCTTCTGACGTTTTACTCTCAGTTTCTGAATTCCGAGATTGAATCTTGTCATTTAGATTTTTTTCTCACAATCCTGGGTTTATACTGTATATCATAATTCTTAATTTATATGTCATAATTCTGACTTTATACCTCATAATTCTGGGTTTATATCTCATAATTTTGACTTTATATCTCAATTCTGAGTTTATGTGTCAGTTGTGAGTTTCTCTGAACTGTGGTGAAGAAAAACAATGTTTCATAAGATATTGTATAAAGTGTTATCAGTTTCCGTCTCACTGCATGGTCACTCAGTCCAGCTCTTAAGGAAAGCTGATACTCGCTGACTGCTTTATCACCTCAGGTCAGTAATAATTCAGTGGCATTATTCATCATATTAAACGGAACCATCATTTTCCGCTCAGATTTTGTATTCACATGTTAAACTTTTGTCCTGAATCGCTGGTGACGTTTCTTTCCACGCGTCATCAGAATTAACTCAGAATTCTCCAGAAGAGTCTGATCGTGAGGGACTTTAAAGAGCTGGATTCTCAGAATCAGTCAAAGCTTCTTTCACAAGCCATTGAGTTTTTTCAAAAACCACGACGAGGCAAATTCAGATGAATCTGAGCGTGAGGAGCCTGGAGGAGCTCGGCTGGTGTTGATTAGCAGATGTTTGGACAGGTGGTCTTCACTAACTAACCTTCACTAACCCAGCTCTCAGGGCGTTTCTTCAGCGCTGGCGGAGCGTTTTACTGTAACTAACTCAGATTCCCTGCACAACAAAAGCTGTTCTGTAGATCTGCCAGCGGAGATGTTTCTCATGACCTCCTCCGGTCCCTGATGAGTTGTTGACGTTCCTGAGACGCTCCTCTAGAGACACGCAGATAGAAACGCAGGCGTATGTATGGGGTTTAATTACACACGTGGGAATCACTGATAGCAGCTCCGTCTCCTCCCAAACACACACATTCCCATATAAGGCTGTTCATTCAGAGCCACATCTTCTACACGCCTCGTATCTCTGAGAACACATGAACCCAGATGATCCATGATCGCTCGACTTCTGCCTTTCCTTGCCTTTCTCACTTGAGTGCATTCAGACCCAGAGTAAAACATGCAAACTGTGATTATGAAATGTTTCTGTAAGGTTCTTCTGCTCAGCAAGGCTGTGTTTATTTGATCAAAAATACATTTGCTGCTCAGTTATTATGTATTAATAACACATCTTATTATCAGTGTTTATTACATGAACGAGCATGAACTATCAATACGTTATTCATTTCAAACATTACTAATACATGATGAGGACTAAACGTTTCGTTAACACTTCGTGAACTAATATTTTAATGAACTACTGATTCTGAAACATCAACTAATGTGAACACACGAGCCTCTGTTGTGTCAGCAGCTTGCCATGTTTTCAGCGCTAACGGGAGGCACAGGAAGTTCCTGCAGTCAGTAAATTGTAAGCAGACGTGGAGATTCATGAGCTGGACTTGAGTCACGCTGAACGCCTCTTTGTGAGTAAGACAGGAGTTCAGTCTCACTTTCTGGAGGTCAGACAGGTCACACGCCAACACTTTCCTGTATTCTGACAGAGCTGTGAGTTCACTCAGACTCTGGAGAAACGAGAGGCCGCTCTAGAACGTAGTTCATCGATAGATTGAAGATCTTCTAAAACACATGAAAGCACTTCCCATCCGCAGCTCTCTGAGAAGCTGGAGCGCCAGGGTGTTCTTCTACCCGGTGTTATTGTGCAGTTAGCAGGGTTATTCTGTTGTTACTGAGGGTTTGATGTAGTTTTCAGGGTCTTGCTGTATGTTTCTCAGAGTGTTGTCATGGTAACCAGGGTGTTGCTATGGTTGCCAGCATGTTGTTATGGTTGGCAGGACAGTACTATGTGTTTGCCAAGGTGTTGGTATGGTTTCCAAGGTGTTGCTATGTGGATGCCAGGGTGTTGCTATGGTTTCCAGGGTGTTGTTATGGTCAGCAGGGGGTTATTATGGTTGGCAGAGTGTTGCTATGTGGATGCCAGGGTGTTGTTATGGTTTCCAGGGTGTTGTTATGGTCAGCAGGGGGTTATTATGGTTGGCAGGGTGTTGCTATGTGAAGGGTAATTGCTTGGGATGCTGCTAATTTTGGATAAGGATGTCTGCTGAATGAATGAATGGTGTAAACTCATTCTGTGTGGATGTGTGGAGATCATGAGTCTGAGGGATCACTCTCGTGACTAGTTCTATGACTAATTCAAGTATTTCATGGATCTCTGCTGGCTGATGTCAAGACGAAGGCACTCATGTTTTGGCAGTCTTCTGAAATGTCTGTAATGAGAAAAGACAGAAACACAAAGCATCTGATCCATAAAACAACATCTGGTGAAAGACCTTCAGATGGTTTCAATGTTCTCATGTTCTCCACACAAACAAACAAATCATAAAGCCGCTCGACACACGCACAATTAAACACATCATACATCTATTAAAACACATTCCTCTGCACAATTACAAACATCACAAGCCCCGATGATCCCACAAACCCACAGAAACATTCTCAACACCAGCAGCGGTGTGTGTGTGTGTGTGTGTGTTAGAGAAGAATCTCACCTTTGATCTCTGATTAATAACACACGTGTGTGTGTGTGGTCTCAAGGTTACACACACATTCTTGCATTATTTTCAATGGCGTATATTTTTACACTGTAAAAAACTGTATTTAACACACTCCAGCGGTATATTTCTGACATCAATAAGAAGATTCCAGACAGAACTGCAGTTGTTTGTCTGCAGACGAGACGAGGACCAGCTCTATAAATACACAGCAAAGAATCTGCTGTTATAAACACTGAGCGCTCCGTTTAGTCTCAACGATTAAAATCTCTCTCTCTCTGTCTCTCTCTCACACACACACACACACACACACACACACACACTCCTGTAGTGTCTCCATGTGTTCTGGGGAC
>JAUCMT010000089.1:284897-297319 GCA_032357475.1 Enteromius thamalakanensis
CCGCTCCTCTTCTCCACATACACTACATCACTGGGGTTCCTCAGGGATCGGTTCTGGGACCGCTCCTCTTCTACACATACACTACATCACTGGGGTTCCTCAGGGATCGGTTCTAAGACCAGTCTCTACATTGCTGGGTCCCACATACCGAAAGATGGCTTCTCCTAGCTCTGCTAAACTGATGACACACAGCTCTATCTCTCTGTTCATCCAGATGATCCAACGCTAGCTGCATGGATCTCAGGCTGCCTGGAGAACATCTCAGCATGGATGAAAGATCATCACCTGCAGCTCAACCTGGCCAAGACTGAGCTTCTTGTCTTCCCTGCCACACCAGCTCTACAGCATGACTTCACTATCCAGCTAGGTTCATCTAATCAATCAATTAAACCGTTCTTCAACAAGCCCAAAAGACCCCATGCTATACCTGTCTTTATCTCCCTGCACTGGCTCCTGGTTGCAGCATCAAATTCAAGACACTGATGCTTGATATACAACAGCCACAGGCTCTGTCTACTTCCACTCACTATTACAAATCTACTTCCCCTTTTTTTCCAGCTTGTACTATTTGAACGATATCTGAGGCTGGTATTACGAGCACTTCCCCTGTCCTCTGCCTCTTTTAGATGAATTGCTTTTAGTATTCCTCAATTGTAAGTCGCTAGTCAAATGTAAATGTATCCCTGAAGTCTCAAAAGCAAAGAGATATTTTTTATAAAAGTTATGACTCGTCCACACCTCCTAAAACCACTCGTTTAAACACGCCTCCTTCTCTCCGTCACAGAGTGGGTTTATCTTCAAACTCAAAGAAAGAAGGCGTAGCTATGATTCTGTCTGTAGTGTTGCTGTGGGCGCCATGTTCTGGAGACGCTCTGTGTCGTTGTGAAAGTCAAACTATGTTTTTAGTTGTTTCTCCGATCATGAATGCAGCCACGGTGATGTTTAAGAGGCGTGATGTAACACCACGTGTTAAAAGACAGAACTAAGTGACGATCATCAGTAATTATGTCTCCACTGGATCAACAAACGCCAGCTTTGTAATGTGTTTTATTGTTTTGGTGTCATAGCATGTTAAAAATTCATGTTACTTGCCATTTCTTTGGAATTGTTTGTAAATTCTAAAGCTTCTACATCACATCTGTCAGCTTCATATCTTCTCATTAACACTTATTACCAAACTTTTAATGCATTATAATGTTTGTAGATTCATCTGAAAAATGTGTTTGTCGTGTTTTAATGCATTATTGTATTAATGTGTAATAAGTGTGGTTATGATTATTCATGAGATCATACATGATGTGCATTCCAAGGCATCATAAAAGCATTACGTAAAATTATTTTGAACAGTCTTAATATTAGTTTATTGTAATATTAGTCTTAAAGTGTGAAATGTAGTTCCTCAGTACTTTCTGAGGAAAAACACTGTTTTCAGCGGTGTGAGGAAACTAACTCCCAGCTGCTGTATTTCAGAAATCAGCACCATTCTTCCAGAGGAAACAGAAATATGAGCGTCCAAAGCAAACACGCACAGACTCAGCTCATAAATTCAGGCCGGAGGAGCCCAGAAGGGCCCCTGATTGGAGCCACATGGGCCCCGAGTCCAGCTTTATATAAGTGTCTCTGGAGCACAGAGCGGAGGTGTATCTGTGAGGTCTCTCGTGACTGGTTTAGTGCTCCAGGGTGATCTGGGACGTCCCGAGCAGCTTCTCTTCATCGCTCGCTGGAAGATTCTCACCTTTACTACTTCTTCAAACTCGTCCGTTCCCCTTCAGCTAGAATTATCAGCAGATGAAGGTCATCCTCATTACAGGGGTTTTCCAGCATCTGCCTGCGTCCAGCTGAAACTGAAACTGAAATCCAGTGCGTGGTGGATCCCGAAGGCTATTTGCATTACACACACATTAAAGATTTATTTATAGCGCTTTAAAAGCAAAACACAGCGATGACTTCACCCGGGGAACTTATTCTGTCCTCTTCAAAGCCAGTGCTATTAGATATTATTCGAGCGTTCCTAGAAAATCCACCTGTTCGTTCAGATTTTGACATTTCATTTTTATTTTGAGATTAAGTTTTAGTAATTCTGTTTCAGTTCTTTTAAAGCTCTATATGGTTTTATTTGTACTATTTTAAAACTATTTTATCATGTCAAGTTAAAGTTAGTTTTTAATCATTTTGATTTCAGTTTTAGTATGAAATATTTCTAAATAAAATGTATTTTAAGCAGCACTAACCTCCCTGTTCACTTCAGCGAGAGCACCTGATTCTTCTACAGATACTAGTTCAGTCAGGTGATTATACTAGCTGTAGAGTACTGGTTATGGTTACGGTGAGTATCACACAGACGAGAGAATCAAAGCATTACGCAACACGCCAATTACTTCTGTCAAAACAAATTAGTTTAATGAGGCGTTACACAAACGAGGCTTTTCTGAGAAAATGAAAGGCGGCGAGGAGAAGAGAAATCACCCAGAGTTCAGCTCGAATACACCTCACATTCGTTTCGTACGCACCTGAAACCCTCGTTCCGTCATTCTGTTACGTTCAATAAACTGTTGTCGAATTATTTCATGAGATGACATTAACTATAATTAAACCTTAAAAAACTGTAAAAACTAAAAAACTAGAGCACTGTGTATTTCAAGGGGTTTTGTGGTTAAACTGATAAAGCCCACCTTCCTTTCAATTAATTACACATGCTTTTGTCTATTACAATTTCATTTGATTATTAGGATGACATGCAGAAAAAATTCAAACCAAAAACTCTAAATTGGGTAAAAAATAAAACGGAATGCGTTGAAAAATAAAATGCATTTCATATGAACTTATGAAAATATATATTGTTTAAATGCTGTTAAATTGTTTACGTTTCATGATTTCAATTAATATTAATGCATCCAAAATAAAGTTTGTGTTTGTGAGTGTGTGCTGTGTGACTATAATTCATCTATTAGAATATCCACAACTGGACAGAAACAAAGGTATTTTGTAGAGCCAGTTCTTCAAATAATAATAATTTAACGTTTAGCAATAAAGAAGAGAAGGGTGTTTTAGTAAAAGCGAGTTGAGTGATCTGTACGTGTCCAGCACAGAAACCCTTCGGTTGAGATGAAGATTCAAATCATCCGTCCCAAAGGAGCTGGATCTGTAAGGACCGAGGGAAAGTCCCAGCATCCCCTGCATCTCTGTCTGCTTCAGAGTGGAATCCACCCAGAAACACACACACACACACACACACACTTTAAAAGCCCCTGTCCTGCTCTCACGCCCACCGCTCATTTGTTTCCATCACAATGTGGAGTTGCAGGGAAAATTGGCCCTTATAATGACAGTGGTACTTTCCACACACACACACCTGTGGCCACGCCCCGCTCTCAGCCCCGCCCGCTCACCTGTACAAACACACACAGAGCACACACAAAGCTTTGTAGTAAAGTTTATGAGTTAAAATGCTGAGCGTTACATCCATCAGCACAAACCAGACTCGAACGATACAACAAATCCTATTTACACCAATCAGAGAGCAGAACACAAGGGGAGGCGGAGTCACAAAATGTCCTGATGAAGCAGCATTCATCTTCATCATCATCCTCTGGAAGGTTCCAGTCCATCAGCTCTAATTAAAACTATAAATTAAAGAGACAGTGCACCTAAAAATGATCCCTCTGTTATCAACCAATCACCATCAGCCTGTTCCAAACCTGAAGAACGCTGCTGGTACCCATTGACTTACATTCTATTCCGTTTTCTATACTATAGAAGTCAACGGCTACCGTCAACAGTTTGGTTACATAAACATATTCTTTAAAGTATATATTTATCTTTTTTTTTTTTTACAAAAATGAGATGTTATGTCTCTGTGAAATATCTTCTGTTTGTCTTCAGATATATATTGTAAGAATGCCAAATATTTGCCGGTACCCATCGATTTCTGTTGTATTTTTGAACTCAATGGTTTGTTCCATCACATTCTTTTGTGCAGGTTTGATCAACTTGAAGCGAGTAAATGACGACAGAATGATTATTTTTTGGTGCGCTGTCTCTTTAAGTAGAAATCAACACAAATGTTCCCATGGTTCCGTCAGGAATCGGATTCTTCATAAAGTAAGGTGTGTCTCTACGGCACAAACTCACTGCATGATTCTCTATACAGCCGTGATGAAGCACAAACACAAGGAGTCTGGTCCGCACGCCTCACTGTGATTGGTCGGCCACGGGGCTGGCCGCCGCCCCCTCGTCATTGCTGCTGTCCACTTCCTGTTCCATGGCGGCCTCCTCGTCCAGACGCTGACTGGTGTAGTCGGTGATCTCCAGAAAGCCGCTGGGCTCCACCACTACGTTTGATTGGCTGGAGTCAGGCATGATGGAGTACTGCGGGATCACCTGACCACAAACACACATCACATGACCTCAGCTACATCAGGAATGGGTACAGCACGGCCTTTCATATCACTTCCTCTGAAGCACTTGATTCAACAAAAACATGGCGCAGAACTTCCTAAATACCAGCTGATTCTGTGCATACTGCATTCATTATTTTATGGGTTTTTAAAAAATATTATGTAGATTTTAAGTAGAAAATAAGAATAACTAAAATTAATGCATGTATTTAGAGACGAAGGTCTTGATTTTCTTGGTATTTCTGTCTTGTATTCTCGTATAAAAAGCTAAACATTCTTGAATCAAGAGAAATTTACTCAAGTGAAGTGATTTAAGACATTAAGTCTTGTTTTCAAGCAACAACATGTATTCATTTTTTCATTAGCCTTTGAATTAATACTTATTTTCTTTTCTCATTGGAAATATTTTTACAAATTTTGTCTCTCTCTATATTTTTTATCTTGTCAAGTAACTGCATCTTGAAGAATGTTCAGAAAACAAGGCTGTTATTACTCTTGTACAGTAGAACTTTTCAAAGTTAATACCACAAAAACAATCCAAATCTTTCATCTGTTTTACCCAGAACCGTAACCTCTGATGTGCAACATAATGTGGCAAATGTTTTTGTATTGTTTGTTAAATTAGATTAATTAGTAATGAGTCTCTGCACACCTGACAGAAATAGATATGCGTGCAGGAAACCAACACCGTGTCTGAGAAACAAACCAGATCCCACCATGCAAAAACGTACCACATTTATTTAAACGTTTTGGTCGTGATTGACATTTATAAGTAAATTTGGTACTTTTTTGATATCATCAGTGTGTGCGGGATCTGCGCTGTTTTTTATTGTTTGTTAAATTACTAATAAATTAATCCATTAAAATGCAAATGAGAAAAAACAAAAAAACTGAATTTGAGTTTAATTCTCTTTTTTTATTTGTAGCTAAACTGTATGCTTAATGATTTCAATTCATTAGACTTATTCTAATTATAAAAGTGTAATTAATGCATTTTAACGGAGTCCAGAAATATTAAAACTGGAAACAAAAAAAAAATGAAAAAGTACAAATAAAGTGGAATTATTTAAGAGAATTTTTACTAAACTGAATATATTTAGAATATTTGCATTAAATACTTTGCAAAAATATATGTCTTTTAATAAATTGCTACATTTCAAGATTTTAATACGACACGCTTTTTGTTTACATCAATCTAAATTTACCATTAAAGAACTAAAACCTTCTCAGAAATGAACAGATGAAGTGATCTCTGATCAGCACTGACACCAGCAGGTCAGAACGTTGTGTTACAGTGTGTCATGCTGTTTGTACATGTTTGTATATGGGGGCGCGCTGGAGCACCTGTATGATGTCCAGGTCTTTGCTCTTGGCTCGGCTGAAGGCTGGGTGAGCGAGGGTCTGTTTGGAGCTGCTGATGAGCGGCGATGCGCTCGGGGCTTTGGTCAGCGGCCCGCAGTCACTGGACGAATCCACCACCATGGGCTCAACACTGGGGTCGATCTCCGCCTCCATCATGGAGATCTTCAGGATGTCTGAGACCGAGCTCTTCTCCGCCGGCGCAGAGCGACTGGAGCTGGACTCGGGCTGGAGCTTGCTGGACGCCTCGCCGCTGCTGGACACCGGGGGGCACTGATGAGCGCCGAACGTGATCTTAGTGACCGCTGCTCCCTGCGTGATGATCGGCTGCTGGACCTGAGACACATAACCATCACTGAGCCACCGCCATTTTCTCTGGTTTCCTTTCTAACAGCAGGTGGCGCTCTAGGACACGCTGCTAGGAATTAATCTTGCCTTCTAGTAAAAACATCTAAACATTCTTCAATAAAGATTAATTTACTGTTAGAGTAAAATAAAATATTATATTGAGTCTCGCTTTCTGTAATAAAATGTCAAAATTTTGTTCGTTTTTGCTTAAAACAAGCAAAACTACCTGCCCATGGTGCAAGAAAAATCATCCTGATCACACTTGAAATTGAGATTTTTTTACCCCATTCGCAGATATTTTAGAATTATTGATTAAATATTATTAAACAATTGTTTGCAGTGTAGTTTTTAACTAGTGATGAGCGGTACCCCTTTATTTCAGTCCAGTATCATCAATACCGGTACCGATATGATACCGATACTAATATAAAATATACATATAATTATAAAGGTTTATTAGCGCTGATTGTGCTAATATCATTGGTGTCTATGGAGGGTCAGAGAGGTCTCACATTTCATCAAAATTATCTTCATGTGTGTTCTGAAGATGAATCAAGGTCTTAAAGGTTTGTAATGACACTAGGGTTAGTTTTTAATAACACCAATTTTTAGATTAAAATGATGAAAAAAGGCTTGAATGAATGATTCAGTGACTCATAAATACTAAGAATCAGTGTTTTTAGATGAATCTCTTGAACAAATGATTCAATGAGAGATTTTAACAGTCACTTGTCTCCACCTACTGGAGAAACGATGCAGTCCATACGAGCGTTATTTAAAGCACGAGTTACTTTCAAAAGACGCTCTATTTGAATTGCTTTCATAAACATCAGTGTTTACATCTGAACTATAACCTTTCATCCCAGTATTTCTGCGAGATTATAAATGCCTGTGAGACAGGAGTAATACAGTGCAGCTGAAGAGAGTGTTTGTGAAGTGGTTTCTGATCTGTGAACACAGACCTGAACGCTCTAATGCGGCTCACCTGGCTGCAGCTGGGTATCTTCCCGGAGCCCACGGGGTGATGGGCCTGCAGCGGGGGCGGCTGGGACAGCTGTGTGTGTGTGTTGGGCCGGTGGTGCGAGGAGGGAGCCTGCTGCAGTCTGGGCAGCTGCGGTGTGTGTGGAGGGGTGGAGGAGACCAGTGCAGACGCAGAGACCCTCTGAACAGAGACTCGCACCGCCATTGGCTCCGCCCTCTTGGAGGAAGTGGGTGTGTCAGACAGGCCGGCTGCAGGTTTGGGTGGAGGACTGCGGTGCTGCTGAGACGAGCGATAGAACAAACCGGTCTGAGGATCCAGAGTATCTCCCTCCAGCTCGCCCTCCTCCACCAACACCTGCTCCTGCAGCGGCTTCACCTGCGCCAGACACGCCTCCACCTGCAAACACAGCTTCAGCTTCACTGGAGCACTTACAGCCCATTTAGAGCAACAAGGTTGAGTTTGTTTGGCTGACATTCAACGATATTATCGGACCGATATTGTAATCAGCTGATAATGACTGATAAACATCGGCATGTTTGAATTCCTTTTAAAATGTCAAAATCTAAAAAATTGAAATTTTTAACTGCGTTAGAACAGCATTGTTTGTCCGTCATGGCAACAGTAACTAAGGAGGGCGAGTCTTTGTGAAAGGTCAGTGTTAATGTATAGAGATGAGTGTGTTTCTGACCTGTCCTGACGCAGCGGGGGCGGCCGAGGTGCTCTTGACCGCCGGGGGCACTGCTGAGGTCGGACACGAGGCTGATGGACTGGGGTTGCTGGATGCAGACACCTCTCCTCCAATCACAGACTTACACACTTTACCTGAAACAACAGGGAACCCCAAACCATCACTCTGTCATCAGTTACTCTCCCTCTACTTGATCCAAACCTGAGGTGTTTTCTTCTGCTCAACACAAGAATGCTGGGAACCAAACCGGTGACGGTACCCACTGACATCCATAGTACTTTCTTTTTCCCCATACTATGGGTGCCGTCACCTGTTTGGTTAAACATACCAATGTGGAACAACTTGAGGGTGAGTAAATGATGACAGAAGTTTTCATTTTAATGAACTTAGATCTCTTTAAGACTCTTTATGACCTGCACAAATAAAACAAATGCTGCCTGACCAAACCCATGCATCTTAAACTAATCTCTTCAGTGTTAAAATATTCAGTGACACCTTCAACTGCAAAACAGGTTTAAAATACTTTAATGCAGTGTGTACACATTTATGAGCTCTCTGATGTAAAGCTTCGTTAGCGGAAGGCTGGGTTAGGCCTGTTTTTGTTACCGATGGGGATGTATTCGGGGTCCGTGTCCCCGGCGCTCTGACCCGACGGCTCCGGGGACTGTCTTCTCTCCGCTGTCACCGGGATCGGCACGGCCATCTGACTCAGATCAATGGTGTGCTGCCGAGGTTTGGCCTCGCTCTTCTCCTTCACTGAAACAGCACACAAACACAGTTTAGTTCACTCGCTACCACGGCAACACTTCTGAAAAACATCTCTCTGATATCATCAGAAATATCTTCATTAGTGTTCTGAAGATGAACGAGGGTGTGTTTTCAGTCTGCGGTGAACTCTTTAAACTGCTATGATTTTAAGAGATTCAGCTAGCACTGAACGATCAAGAATCTAAAGGTCCCTGGAGCAGCTGTGGGCAGGCTGGGACACACACCGCTGGTCTGCTGCAGCTCCAGCAGGGCTTTGATGGTGGAGGTGGCTGACTGAGGCTCTCCGCTCATGTCCTGGTAGATGATGGTGGGGCTGGCCTCCACAGACACCTCCTGCTCCGTCCACTCCTGGCCTCTGGAGGTGATGAGGTGCACCACCGGCGGAGCGTCTGCACACACACAGCACACACATGCTGATTGGACAGAACGCATTTAGGCCACGCCCACACCGGAGTGACTGTATTTGCAGGAAGCTGTGTTGGGTAAGTTAAAGTTGAATGGCTAACTCAGTTTGGACTCCTAGCTACAGACTCAGGAGCAGTAGTGATCTGACCGTGAGTGCTGTCGGACGTCACCAGGCTGCTCTCGGTGTATGAGGTGGACTCGTCCTTCAGCGCCCCCTCCTGGCCGGAGCCGGCGGCCAACTCTGTGCAGCGTGACACCTGCTGAAGCGTCTCGCTGACCAGCTGCCGGGTCTGTTCACTGACCACCGCTGTCTGGAACGCCATGGGCTTGGGCTTGATCAGGACCTGCGCACAACAACATCATTACAGACCAATCACAGAGCAGCGTCTGCTTTTACTCCGCAAATAAAATGATTTAAGATATTAATGTTTAAAAAAAAAGATCTTTATATTCTCCATTAAAAGAGCTTCATGAACCGACAGAGACAATAACTCTGAGACAAATCAAGACTTTTCTGATGGTTCCAAAATCACTTCCTGTCTCAGTGTTAATGCAGTGCAGTGACCTGTGTCTTGCCCTGCTGTCCGTAGACGATCTTGGTGGGGATGATTTTGGTGGACGGCTGGAGGCCGGCGGCGAGGCTTTTGGGCTGCGTCACGATCATTTTAGTGATGGGCCGCGATGCAGTGATGATGGCAGGCTTAGCTCCGGGCACGGCCTGCAGCGTCTTCTCTCCCTGACACACACACACACACACACGTCATGAATCATCACACACACCAGAATCACGGACATCTAGTGGTGTGTGCTGTATATCATCAAATTGTGGTTTATATAATGTTTGATTTGACATTACAGAGTATTTATAACATAAATTATAAAATAATAAGCACGTTTATAATAATTATGTCAATGTCCTAATTCTGGTTTAGTGAAAGCCCTGTTTTTGCTTTATTTCTTTAACAAATATAACTGTAGACCCAGCCACAGCTCTGTTTAGTGTCTCTGAGCAACATGATGGTAATGTCTTCTTGAATAAATCAATGGTTTAAATGATTGGTTTCGATCACACCTGCACATTTAAAGTCTTTTATGTTTAATATACCAAGACATTATTTATATTTATACTACGGGGCGTTGAATGCTTGAATCTGATTGGCTGACGAATGTTCTGAGGTGTGCAATTATCTTCAGGGAAACGCACGGCGAACGTAGTTCCAGGCAGCTCTCTCGACCACATTAAAGGCTACACATGACATTTCTCACTAGCGAGGTAATAACAGCTGCATCTTAAAGCAGACGCACAGTTTAGAGACAGTGCTTCAGATCCATACAAGCGCTCTCTCTCTCTCTCTCTCTCTCTCTCTGTGTCTCTGGCTCTCTCTAATAACTTCATTATTAACTGCATTAGTCTGCTATCAATGGCTCAAGCCTCCATTGCCAGCTTTAAAATGACGTTTTGGAATGAGCAAAAGAGTCCTTGCATGAGATGCGGAAGAAATAATCCTACTTACAATAGCGATATAAGTAGAAAAACCAGAGGAATCCCTCGAAATATATCATCTGATCGATGTCTAGAGGTGTGGCAAGCGGAATAATTGACTCCGGACCATTGAATTATTGAATTATTAGAAAAATATGATATAATATATTTTTCTAATAATTGCAACGGCCCGTCGTCAATTATTCCTTACATATAGCGCTTGATTTCTTTCATTTTTATATCCCCTCAAAATGATTCAGCTCAACATAGATTGTTCTGATGTTTGACAAAATGAAAAAAACTCAAGTTAATCTTGTTTAAACTTGAAACCTGCAGCTCGTTTTAATTTATGCAACATCTTAAGTATATCTCAAGTATTCCAATTAGTGTCTAATTTATGTAGTTACCAGGACTAATTTCAAGCAGCTTGATTGGTTTTGCAATAGTATGTGTAATTTTAACGTGTGGAAAAGCTTCAGAAAGCCATCAAGTCCCCATGTCATGCCATAAAATAATGAAGAGAAAAATTATTTTGGATCATTAGTGACAGTTTGAAAGTTTAACATGTGAAATTAGGACCGGCGTGTCTCTTTTAGTAAGTTTGTTAATTAAAACATTGTGCTGACATCAGTCATATTTTATGAGTAAATGTCTCAAAAGGCTTGTCATATTTTCAGGTGTGTCAGACTCTCAGCTCGAGGAAAGGGACTTGTTTTTCATTTTTATGATTATGTCATACATAACATTTGGTGTTGAGCTGCTCTAATATGCTATGAATATAAATATCTGCTCTAAATGCTATAAATCCTGGAGCGTATCATGTGAATGCTGTGAGCAGGTTCTGAGGCTGAATGCCTTAAAAATGACACACGCTCAGTCGAGTCTCTGCTACAGCTGAAATCACATCACGCCATTCTGCAGGATTTCTCTCGGAGAAACCCAACATTAGGCACAGCTTGAGGCTGGAGTCGCTTACTAACACTACTATTACATCAAATGTATGAATTCATGACTCAGGCCATCTTGCATCTGTTTTGCTCGAAACAGTATCTGTAGCTTAGATTACTTCAGCCATAAGAGAATAAAAGAGTCATTTTTCATTTTTTAATTCAATGTAAAGCATATTTTTGAAATTGTATGCAAGCCATTCGGTTTAAACGTGTAACGTTTTATTTTTTTTTGGGGGGAGAGGGGGGAGGGGAAGAAGTCTAATCTATGGAAGCCCATTTCCACTACTGAATAAAAAAAAAAGTTGTAACTTTTTATCTCACAATTGTGAGAGATTTTTATTCTGAGATTTAAAAAGGGTCATTCCTGGTATCTGGTAACATTTTGACAAATATTTTTAGCATTCTAACAAATAATGTTGTGTTTAGATATATGGAACACATACTGCTCAAGCTCGGCATTCTATTCAAATTTCCACTCTATTAGTTTCACATTCCACAGTCTATAAACCTAACAGGGTGGTACATTTAGTTCAGAGATCAACATTTAGCTCTCTAACCCTCTACGGATGAACATAACATTTATAACTACGTCAGATATGTTTGTTTTAATTTTTTCTAATCGGACAAACACTCTCCATAATACAGCCTAACAGGCTGGAACAAGCAGGAGAACATTGCAAAACCTTAAAAAAAAAAGGAATAAGTAATACATTTCCATGCATTTGTACTTCCATGCATTTGTACAACTAATATTGTTGTCACGATAAGGCTCGCCGTGTGTGCATGCGGTGAGCCTTCCAATGGAACATAGGAAACGGACGAACACGAGGAATGAAAAGCAAAAAGGTATTTAATAATAATCCAACAAAACAAAAGAAACAGCTGACGGGGCAGCAATCAAAAAACACACACGAGGAATACAGGAACACGGTGATAGCGACATTAACAGGACATGAATTCTAACAAAAAGACAGAGGTATTTAAACACAAACTAATCAGGACTAAAGTGAGGACAGCTGTTACAAAACACAGGTGAGACAAT
>JAUCMT010000089.1:297419-308381 GCA_032357475.1 Enteromius thamalakanensis
TGATCGATGTCTTGAGGTGTGGCAACCGTAGTATAAGCGGAATAATTGACTCCGGACCGTTAAATTATTAGAAAAATTAAAAGTAACTGCAGGTGAAGCATTCATTTCCTGTCTTAAACAGTGAGTAAAGACATCTAAACACCTCTTCAGACGCAGCTCCTGGTTTTATTTGCTGTGTATCAGCCCAAATGTCTTATTATTCTGATTGATTGATAAAATGAAAGAATTTGACTTAAAATGCTGCTAAAATGTAAAAATCTCTTTAAACCTGAAAAGATGAACTTCTATCATTGTGAACTGACCGGGACATGATGAACACATTCAGCTAAATATTGCCTAATTATCACTAATCTAGAAAATCCCAGACAATGTGGAGATATTATTCTGTGAGTATCGCTCACCCCGGCGTTCAGCAGCGTGGTCACCACGTTCTTCCCCGGCAGACCCTGGATGGTCGTCCCTTTGCCCGTGGTCTTCTGCACCACGATGACGTTGGGTTTAGAGGTCATGGGGATGGTGGTGATCTTGGTGGTGGTTCCTGTCAAGACACCTGATAAACTCAAATGGAGCACAGAGCCACTCATAAGGGTCTATTTTGTGAAACTGAGTTGTATGCATCATCTGAAAGCTGATAAATAATCTCTGTCAGGATAATATTTGTCTGAGATACAGTTCTTTGACGCGGTGCAGTGAGCTCCGTCTGTTATATGCCGTCTCATCAAAAAGTCAGATGATGCGTAGATCTCAGTTTGATGAAGCTGCTGGTTCAGTGGTGATCTCTGAGTGTGATGCTCTTACCAGACACCATGTTGGTGGTCAGGATCTTGCCTCCGAGCGTGGCCAGAGACTTGGGCACGACGGTGATGATGCTGCCGCTCGTGGTCTTGACGTACGTGGCTCCGGCGGGAGACGTGGCCACTCGAGCACTGATGGCAGGACTGACAGACGGCCGGGTGTACGTCGCCTGAGAGCCTGACACACACACACACACACACACACACACTCATCAGAGACCCTCACTGAATGAACACAGAACAACTGCTACTTTCTAAAACAGTCACAACTTCACATTTTTATCTGATCATAGCTCATTAATGAGAGAATGTGAAAAAAGCAGTTTTGAATGTTACCATAGTAATATTATTGTCTTACTGCGTTTACTCCTGTTTATCAATTATAATAAACAATTGTATGGAATTTCAAATTACACACGAACAACATTAAAATCATTGTGTGTGTGTGTGTGTGTGTACCTGTGGGATTAGACACCAGTTTGGTGGTCATGATGGCTCCGTTGCTGCTGACCACCATGATGGGGGCGGAGCTACTGCTGGGCAGCGCTGCACCGGATGGTTTGGGTAAGATCTTACTGGGCTGCATCTGCTGTGTGATGATCTTCACTCCTGCACACACACACACACACACACACAACCAATGCAGAGCTGTTTCATTAACTAAACCAAATGTTAAAAAAATCTTATTTTATATATATATATATATGGTACATGAAAAGGGAAAAATGCACTAAAATTAAAATGACAACAGACAATATAAAAAGAAGGTAAGCTGTAAACTCAGAAGAGAATAGACAACCGAGGAGAGAGCAAAACAAACATCTGAAGAAAGTCATACACACTTAGGATGTCTTGGGAGTAGATTATGGGGTCATTTGTAATTAGTTTGGCATTGTTAGGAGAACTATTCCTTTAACAGGGATTTTTCTGATAAAGCACGAAAGCAGTTAAAATAAAAAACATTTGGCCACAATTAGGCCCCAAGTTTTGATATAAATCAATAAACCTAGAATAACTGTTTTTATGAACTATCATAACTATTATTACTTCTGCTTGTATAATAAGGATCAGTGGTGCGCTCACCGGACTCCTGCTTGATCTGAATGGTGGGTTTGGCTCCGGCGGTGCTCTGAGGAGACGAGGCCTGCAGGCCTTTAGGAGACTGAACCACCGTCTGCTGCTGAGCTTTAGGAATCTGCAGGATCTGAGACGGAGAGCTGACCAGAGCCTTGGGAGACGGCAGACGAGTGGAGGCTACCTTCACTGCTGCGGACGAGCCGCCTGAACACACACACACACACACACACACATTAACACACAAGTGCAGTGCAGGGTACCTCAAGGGTCAGTATTAGGACCCTTCATTTACAGGTTTAAACATGTTAGCCTTGGGAGATATTATTAGATAACAGTGTTTCACTGTTGATCTGATTACGCTCAGCTCTGTTGGACTGGGGACACTGGCAGTGTCCTCATAAACCACCATCAAACTGTAGCACCTCTGTCAATACATTAATTTAACGTGTCCCTGTAAACCACAAAAACCAGTACACACACACACACACTCATACACACCCTGCGCGATGGTGGACATCACCACTGAAGGTGTGGAGGACACCATGGTCGTCACGGCAACAGGACTGGGCCCCGGGGCCGCGGCGGAGCCGGCTGAGATCACCATGGTCTGTTTGTGGCTGGAGGCGGTGAGCGCGGCGCTGGACACCAGTTTAGACACAGCAGCGTAGTTGTGTGACTTCGACAAGATGTTCGGCACAAAGTTGGAGCTGGGAGACGTCGTCACGATGATCACCTGCGGCACAGAGTCGACTCAGAATCACTCTTCACGCTCTGAACAAACTGTCCAGCATTTGTGGCTGGGTTTTAAATTTTATTAAGTGTCTTTTGCTCACAACTGCTGCGTTTGTTCAAGAAAATGCAGCAAAATTTTTTAAGTATTATTGTCATTTTAAAACATCTGTGTATGTGTGTTAAAGTCTGGATCCTTCAGAAATCCCTCTAACAGGATGATTTATCTGTGCTGCTTAATATTATTCAGGACTTCTGATACTTCTTTCAGGATTATTTGATAAATACAAACTTAAAAAGAACAGTGTTTATTTAAAATATACATTTTGTGTCACAATATTCAGGACTGTGAGCAGTGAGAGAGCAGGGACCTTCTGCGTGGTGCTGTTGGTGGTCTGGGTGGAGGGTTTGGTGAAGGTGATCTTCACCGGGGACATGTGCGGAGGCAGAGAGTTGGCGATGCTCTGCATCAGGTTGCTCATCTTAGGGCTGCCGCTCACCGGAACCGTTATGGTTTTGGAAATGGGCGTGACCACTTTAGGCACCTCCTTCAGCAGCACGGGGGAGGAGCTAGAGGAGTTGGTTCTCCGCCTCTTACGAGGTTTCTCGTCCTCATCAGAGCAGCTCACGCCTGACAGACACAACGAGCAGATAGTTAGCTTGTTTAGGAACTGTCTTCACAGGTCTTCACTGTAACACTGGGATCAAGGGTCATAGTTCAGATAGAAACACTGATGTCTGCGGAAGTAATCAAAATAGAACAACTTATGTTTTAAGTATCCGGCACTTCGGTGGAGACAAGCGACTGTTAAAATGTGTGTGTCATTGAAGTCAAGTGTTTGTGTGTGTGTGAGAGTGTGTGAGACGTACTCTTGACGTAGACCGTACTCCCGCTGGGCAGCACCACCACGTTAGAGGCAGGGCTGGCGGGTCGAGGGGATTTGACGGCTGCTGTGCTGCTGCTGCTCGGAGCTGACGCGCTGGGTGGAGTAGAGGTGGTGCTGGTGTACGAGTAACACACCACCACTGCAAAACACACACACACACACACTCAGAGTGAGCCCATGAATCATTTCTGGGGCTGTGATGATAAACACATGCAGGACTGATTCTGAGATCAACGCTCAGAGTACAGCTGTTTCTGAAGCATGCAGCGCCACCTGCTGTTCAGAACTAAACTCAGAACCTTCTCCAGACAGAATCACAGGCCTTCAGAAGATCTCAGAATCATTTCTCCATTCTCAAAATATTTCAAATCAAGCCCTGCCCAGATTTAAAAAGTAAGTCACATTACTTTCCATAAAAACGAATTAGCGTGAGTTAGTATTCAGTGAGTAACTCAGCACTGTACTGCGTTCCTCTCAGGAGTAACACTGACTGCAGTAAAGACTCGTACCTTCTTTGTTGGCGGTCTCGGCGGGCAGCAGCAGCGAGGAGTTCTGGTGTGCCGTGGCGTTGGCCATCGCGTTGGCCATCACAGTGAAGGCCGTCTGAGGAACCAGTCTGGGCATGAGAGGAACCAGCCGGCGGCCCTCGATGGACCACTCTGAGGAGCTGTTGGGCCCCGACATGCTGCAGAACACACCAGCATTAGTCCAGCGGCAGCTCTAGAGCGCTCAGACCTGACTAACAGAAGACACTCACTGATACGCGATGGTGGTCAGACGCTCATCATTCACGGCTCTGCGCACCTCGGCCCGATGCCGCTCCGTCGAGATACTGCCAGAACAAACCACACACACTTCACACACTCCACATCACTGTCAAACACTTCTGAACACACCGCTCCTTGCGTTATCCATCATCCTTTCACAGATGTGAAAACAGAAGATCAAACCTGATCGGATCTTTATTATGACGGACAAAAGTGACACAATATGACAGCATATTAATTTTTAACATGCAGAATATTGCCTGCATTTATTTGATGCAAAGGCAGTAATATTGTGAAATATTTGTTCTATTTGAAAGAACTGTCTTCAATTTGAATATATTTCAAATGTTCATTTATTCCTGTGATTAAAGCTCAGTGTCACATGGTCCATCAAAATAATTATAATATTCTGATTTATTATTATTAAAAATATTTTAAAATGTTGAGTCATTTTTTTAGGATTCTGTGATGAATATAAATATCCAGTGATCAGTATATATCTCACACAAGCCCATTTCTGCCACTGAATAAACTACATTTTTCCTCACAATAGCTAGTTTATATCTTGCAGTTCTTTATTATTTCTCAGAATCACACGTTTGTTTCACACAGTTCTGAGGTTTTTTATGAGAATCATTTTCAACTCAATTGCAAGTTTATATTAAACAAATCAGAATTGCAAGAACTTTTTGTTTTGTTTTTATTGTAAGCTTAGCTGCTCAATGTGATAAACACAGAGACTGTAGTTAAGATGAAATAAAGTTGTGTCACCTCAGCACTCGAGTGAGTTCTCCCAGCAGCTCCTTCTTGTCTTTGGTGAGATCTCCTTGAGCTCGTAGAGCACTGATCACACCGGCGTACGCCTCCAGCTCTGAACACACACACACACACACACACACACTCGTGAGCTCATCATCGACACACAGAGCACAGCTGCTTCCACACTTCAGCGAGACTCACCCAGTTTGCGCAGGATTCTCTTACACTCATCTCTGCTGAGGTCGAGCAGCGTGGGCCAAACCACCGGCATGATGCCCGCCAACGGCTTCTCCTGCTGAATCATCCACTACACACACACACACACAGCACATTACAGGACAACACGCTCATCCTCAGATCAGCAGAGATGTAGACGAGTGTGTGTCTTCATCAGATCTGAAGAAATGTGTCTCTGCATCAGTGTCTCAGTAATAGAAGTGAATGGGTGCCGTCAAAATGAGTGTCTGATACAAACAATCAGAATACTCCACAGCACTTCGGTCTATCAGTTAACATCTGGAGAAGACAGAAGATCAAACTAATCCAGCATTAAGATGATTTTAACTAGAATATGAGTCTCTCCAGTGAAGAAGTGTTCTGGTCTGAATCAAGCTGCGTTTACAAACCAAATCAGTTCAAAACATCTGACGGCACCCATTCACATCCATTGCTGAGACATTCCTTCAGATCTGATGATATAAGGGTGAGCATGTTTTTAATCTTCTTTTGAACACACTCACCTCTGACAGACACGACTGATGATGCAAACTCTCTCTGGATCTCTAGGAGCCAATGATCTTCAAGAAGTCCTTCAGAGGAAAGACATTTAAGATAAACTCGAAGGGATTTGAACGGTTCAGAACACGAACATACATCTGAAATTAATAAAATGGACACGCCTCCTTCAACCATCTATGAAAACTACATGCAAAAAGATATCTTACTATCTAACGTCACGCGAGTATATATCATAAACCCGCCGATATTTGCATATCAAAAGCGTTTAACCGCTCGCCCCGCCCAACCCTGCATAAAACATGAGCTCGACCCAGGTGTTTTGATTGACATCCACCAGTCTAAAGAGCTGATTACTGATGCGATCAGCTGAGATCTGTATGTTTATTCTGTTTTAATGTGTTTAATCAGTGCTAAATATGATCAGAAGCCTGTTTCATAAAACAAGTTTACCAGTTAATCAGACTTTAATCAACTGACAATAAATCAGACTAAATGGAATAAACCTGGGTTATTCGGTAAGCGTTTGTTTTGATCTAACTTCATATGATGAGTCCACGAAAAGCGCTCGTTTGATCGGAATATTTCAACAGACAGCAGAATAACAGCGATGTTTATCAGAAAAACGGATATTTAATGACCACTGCTTTTCCGTTTCCCGTTTATATTGTCAGTGTGTTGTGTGCAGAACATTAGCTTTAGCCTTTAGCCTGTCTGGAGTTCACTCATCACGCACACAAACAAACACCAGAGCCTCTGCATTCCCCGCAAAACTGAGTGTGTGTGAGAGAAATCACTGCTGATCTCCAGCACAAACATCGCTGTGGCATTTATAAAGTCGGCTTTGCGTTTAATTCTGCACTTACCTTCAGTTCTGCACAGTCCTTCATCTCCGCCATGTTTATCCGACCCCTAAACACTCGGGGCGCGCTCACAGCTGCCCGCGGGAAAAGCCGGAAACAACACAAGAAAACACCACAACTGACGACCTCGAGAAGGATTATACGGGTTGATAGTTGTTAATACGTTTTAACGCGAATTTAAATAATGTAAGTCTGAAGAAAATAATAATTTGAACGAATCTGAATCTGATCAGGCAGTGTGTGGGGCAGCTCTCAGAAGAAGCCCTAGTCGTTGTTGACATTATTCTTTTGTGCGCTGCACAGATGCGTTGTGTTGTGTTTATTACACACTTTTAGTATTTTTATATGGAAGTCTTTGGCAACATGACTGCATTTTTGTTGTGCTAATAAAACACATTAAACAGGGTTCTAACACGCATTAAATCCTTAAATCACAGAAGAATGCTTTATATTGGTAGTCCTTGCAAAAATTAATATCTCAGTATTTCTGACTTGTTTTCCAGTACAAGTATCTAAACGTCCTTATATCGACACATTTACTGGAGAAGCAGAATAAACTCATTCAATCTTTAGAAACTGGAGAAAATTAAATTAGTGTAAGCAAGCGAGAACACATTTCGCTGAACTCCTGTTTTAAGCATTAATTTCCGTCATTTTGATTAATTGTCTTACAGAAAAAAGCTTCTTAAATAAATATACCATCATTAATTAAACTTATAAGACCTTTGCACTGAAAAACAGTTTAGAAATACCGAGGAAGAAAGTCATTTGTAGTTTGATCATAAGGAGGTACAGTAAAAGTGCTTTCCATAATCTAATGGTTGAATTAGAGATATTTAATTTATCTAATCTTTTATCTTGTAAAATAAATGTAAAAAAGTTACGGAGCTGTAAGTTGTACACTACTCAAAAAATAAATAAAGGGAGCACTAAAATAAAAAATACTAGATCCGAATGAATAAAATATTCTTATTAAATAATTATTTACATAGTTGAATGTGCCGACAAAAAAACAAAAAAAACACACAACCCACACACACACACCACAAAACCCACAATTATCAATTGAAATCAAATGTATTAACCCATGGAGGCTTGGAGATTTGTAGTCACACTCAAAACTGAAGTGAAGAACACATCACATCAGAATCAGTCTCAGTAGTGTGTGTATGACCTCACTACAACACCTGGGCATGATCCTGATGAGGTGGAGGATGGTCTCCGGAGGGATCTCCTCTCAGACCTGGACTAAACCATCCACCAACTCCTGGACAGTCTGTGGAGCGACATGTCCCAGATGTGCTCAGCTGGAATCAGGTCTGAGAAACAGGCTTGCAGGAACTGCTGACACACTCCAGACACACGAGGTCTAGCATTGACTTTAATCAGGAGGAACCCAAGGCCAACCACACCGGCGTATGGTCTCACAAAGATCTCATCTCGGTACCTAATGGCAGTCAGGCTACCTCTGGAGAGCACATGGAGAGCTGTGCGGCCCTCCAAAGAAACACCACCCACACCATCACTGCCAAACCGGTCATGCTGGAGGATGTAGCAGGCAGCAGGACGTTGATGAGCTGCACTCCCTGAGCCACTTGTGTGGGTTGTAGACTCCGTCTCATGCTAGCACTAGAGAGAAAGCACCACCAGTTCAGAAGTGACCAAAACATCAGCCAGAAAGCACAGGAACTGAGAAGTGGTCTGTGACCCTGAGTTACTTTGTGTTGTTTAAGTGTATTTTGAGCAGTGTATTTTTAAACTCTGAAGCACATGAGACTGTATTAATGTATTGCGTTCTCTTCAGTTTGATTTTTCCTAGAAGTAAATGTGCTTTTATGAATCCTGCAGGGAGCTCTGATTAAAACTGAATGATCCCCAGCAACACCTGACCACAAAAACCTACAAACACGTCTTTATTTACATTAAATACACATCGAGACAGCTTGATTCAAAGATGATTATCATCAACACAAATTAAAACCCATCTCAGTTTATCTTCTTCAGTAATAATATTTCAATAACTTGATCATCACAATCACATCTCAACACGGTCAACAGGTGATGCTAAACTAACCCAACTACCATCCCTCAGGGTAAGATCCTGGCACAACACGAACTCTGTAGAACATGACATTCAGCTGGTGCTTACAAGAGAAGAGGATAAAAGCTTATATACAAAACTTAAATTCATATCAACATTACTTTCTCAAAACACACGTAGTATACCAACATCCACAAACACCAGTGGAAAAATACTAAATCACCGACACAACGATATCTGTCCCTTTACTCCTTCAAGATAATCATCCCAAAACAACATTATTTCCTTGACTGTGGTGTGATTGTAAAGTATTTCTGACCCTGACTGTATGAGTCAAGATTATACACTAAAATCATTAGGACATGAATTAAAGATCATCTTCCATGAAGATATTTTGTACACTTCTTAACATAAATATGTCATATATTTGATTTTCATCCTCAAGTCGAACAGGTCTGAGCTCTTCAAGTGTTTTAATCAGGGCTGATATCTCTGATCCTCTAAACACCGCCGGCCGTCACAGGAATGAACTTCTGCGCCTGATTGGCTCCGATCTCTGCCACATACAGCGCTGCGCTCTTCAGGTCCAGGTCCACCAGGTGAGGCTTGACGTCCTCCGCCAGCTGGATGTTGCTGGCCACCTGACACTGACCGATGATGCCCACGGGCGGAGCCTCCAGCAGAGTCACCTGATTGGTGTTTAACTGAGCCACCACCAGGTACTTCTGGTCCGGTGTGAGTCTGCGGGTCACAAACACACATTATTACAGCTCAAACACCTGGAGCGAGAGAGAGAGGGGCGGGTCTAACACACCTGACGGAGTACGGAGCATCCTCTTTAAAACAGCTGCCCCAGGAGCCCAGCCAATCACCGGTCACCGAGTTAAACACCTGGATACGCTTGTTCCCTCTGTCTGCTACCCACACCTGAACACACAGAACAGATTGGAGAAATGTGTCTCTGCATGAATGGGTGCCATCAGAACTAGAGTCCAAACAGCTGATAAAAACATCACGATGATCTACAAAGAGCTGGACTGAGCAGATTTCTCTCCTGATTCACTGGAGGAAGAGTTATCACAGACTAACATCATCTTAATGCTGGATTAGTTTGATCTTTCTCCATTTATTAACTGATGGACTGTGGATTATTCTGACGGCACCCATTCACATCCATTGATGTAGAAACACACTCCTCGTGATCTGAGCGCTGACACAGACCCTCTGGAAGCTGTCGACTGCTACGCTGTGAGGGATGTAGAACTGAGCGAGTCCCTGTCCTTTCTCTCCGTGCATCCACAGCACCTGCAGATCTGACACAAAACAAACCCTCGTTCTACATCTCAAGAACAGAACAGCCACTAATACAACTACTTGCTTTCTGTTTTTATTGTTTTGTGCATATTATCCATCATTCATTAACAATATATATATATAACATTTCATATATAAATGTATATATTAAAATGGAATATATTTGATAGTTTTTTACATTATCATGCAATGATCATTTTATGTAGAGCGCTTTGAATCATTATGGTGTATGAAACGTACACTTCATGTTTGATTAATAAAAATGATATAAAACTAATAAACAGAACCAAAACAACATTTACTAAAGTTATAGTAAAAAAGATAAAGTATGAACAGAAAATATATATAATGCTGAATATATATAATATATAATGCACACATATATAAAGATACTGAAATGCACACACATCCTGTCAATGAAGCAGAAATGATTGATGAGAGTCAGTGATGCTAAAATCCCCGTAAAAGCACACCTCTGGAGAGTTTGATGAGTCGGTTGTTCATGCCGCCGTCTCCGTCCACAATGTAGATTTCTCCAGAGCTGTGGACGAACACTTCCGCCGGCTGATCGAACTGGAGCGGACTGAGAGAAGATCCAGCTTTACCTGGAGACCCCAGAACCTTCAGCAGCTTCCCTGAAGGAGAGTACTGCTTCACTGTGTGTCCGAACGAGCCTGAAACACACACACACACACACACACACACACACACGTGTTACTTATACACCACACACACACAGAGCTGAGCAAAGGACACCTACCGTTCCCTACATCAGTGATCCACAGCGTGGGATCAGAAGATGCGTTGGCCAGGAATATCCCATGAGGCATTTCCAGGCTGCTGGTGTTCCAGGCCTGCAGGAAGTCTCCATCTGTACTGAACACCAGCACCTTAGGGATGTTATCCCCTCTCTGTCAGGAGCAGTGGCGTGCACAGACATTTTGGGGGGCAAGTGCTCCAGGGGGAAAAAAGGGCACTTTTTGCATATGTGGAAAA
>JAUCMT010000090.1:9788-22712 GCA_032357475.1 Enteromius thamalakanensis
TAGTAAATAATTAGTTGATCATTAACTAATCCCTTATGAATGCCTTGCAACTGAACGTTATTATAAAGTGTTACCGATATGGGTATAGAATGAAGAGATGTTAAACCTTTAGTTAACTTTAGAAATGTGCGCCTTTTAAGCCAATTAAATAGTGGCCTTAACATTATCTTTTTTACATCAGGATATAAGTGTGTAGTGCTTCAGTAAATCCTACCTGTTTTTTTTTTCTTTTTGTAACAAACTATACATACACAGTTCATTCCAAAGTGAATATGTAATACCAAGCATGTAAAAGATTAGCAGCCAAGCATTCAGTGCATTAAGTGATGAGCTGTTTCCATACAAAAGCAGTTTATTCAGCGCATTCAAGCTTCTCCTCCATTGACTTCAATTCAGCCCCTGGTCATCATGTTGAGCATAACACCTTTTTGAGTTAACCTTGAAGGGTTGCCCTTGGTAAGAGGCTCTGGATGGAGTCTAAAGGACTTAATTCATGTAAACAGTGCTTTACAGTTAGCTATGGCTCTTTCTAGTTTTGTTTACACTATATAATGCTGCAATATACATATTTCATATATTTGTACATGTATAGTATATCTCAATTGTCAGTGCATTGTTTTAAATTACTGTTCCGGTTTTAAAATTAGATTAGAACACATCAAAATAATTTTCTTCGGAAATCAAAAGCATGCCACAGATTCCGTCCATATCCTTTATACCAAATAACTTATAATATTATTTTACACACATTGTCAAACAATTCAGAACAGAACCCTAAACCTTCTGTTTTACATACACATCGAAACATTCGGTTGTATTCCATTGTAATACTTTGTCATGGCAAGTTATGAGGACACTGTTATAGCAGACGCCCCTTTTTTCTTTCATTTTTCTAGCTCTCAGTTGACCAAATAACTTGGTCTGAGGATTTTATTGTGAAATGCTTTGATTGAATTGGTCTGTAGTTCATACACTATAAACCCTGTAAACATCTTTACAGGTCTGCACTGTCAGCATGTGGCCAAAATTAAGTAGTAATACTCTTGCATCAACCCATAACCCATTTTTCTAGTGGAGAGATTCACTGTAAGGCTAGACATTATTAACACTATTTTAAAGTTCTGCTAAAGCTTTTTTTTTTTAAGTTCTGCACAAATTCTAAATAATTTAAAATAATTCATGCTCGCTGTGGTCGTTATTGGTTTGCTGGAGGATGGCTATAATATTTTTGGTTTATATTAATTTTCCCTGGCATGCAGTGTTGCATCAGCAAAAAAAGGGAAAAGTTTCTGAGGGCAGAGTTATTGCATTTTGAATAAAGATACTTTTTTCTTTACCTATATATGTATTTTTATTTTTAATAAATATTTGTGTTTTATATTTTCGGTAGGGAATTTTGATTTGGTTGCATATAGCCATGTTTAATATACATGGATATGTATATGTGTGAGGCTGAGCGATGCCATTCTTTAGGTAGAGAGCATTTGCTTTCTGCATCTCAATAAGTTGTTCCACATCATCATAAATAGATTTCATCTTGGAGATTTGCATAAGGTCAAGGCTGCAGATGATGAACTGACCAGAATGCATGGCAAATAATCTTGATTGACAGCTAGCTCCTTGTTGAGTTCAGTGCTTTGCACCACAAAGTCATCCGACCTCTCACCTCTCCTTTCTTCTGATGTCTCTGGTAATGAGAATGCATTTTAATATTGGCATCAAACCTATCAAGCAATAGTTGCAAATATGCTCTATTCTGCATAATGCAGAGTTCTCTCCGTCGCCGCCTCCTGAGTCTTCTCAGATGGTTCATTGTTGCAGCTGCATCACAATGGCAGAAATATGAGTGTCATAAATAAAGGCTGACGAGTCAAAGCTTGGATTGTCGTCTAGCGTGACAAAAGGGTATTATTCTGTTGCAGGGGCTGGGAAAAAAGTGGAATTATCTGGACCAGGGAAAAAGCTTCTCCAGCCATAAGACCCACATCCAAGTCTGGTTTTGCAGATAGACTTGTTCCAGCTCATGGCCCGACTGTGCTGAGCATGAAAACAGATGGAGGAATGGAAGAGGTAGAGATAGAGGCCGCAGGGGAAGAGAGAGAGAGCGAAAGAGAGGAGATATGACAGGAGCGGTGTGTCCATAAAGGAGAGAGAGCAGACCACTTTGGGTGGTTGGAAAATGTGTTCGCTGATGTGAACCCATGCTGGAGGGCACACTCTTCAAAGCTACATAACATTTAATGTCATTTGGCACCAATCATGCGTAGACTGCATTATTGTGTGCCATTCTCTCTCAGACATTCACAAGGTGAGTAGAAGCTTGTTAAACACTGAAGAAGCTGGAATTCCATCAGCATTAGACTTTAAAGAGCATTTTAAAATCACATGTTTGCAACAAAAGCCTCATAGAGTTTTTACAAGCACTCTGGAAAACACAAAAGTCGTGCTTTAAAGAGTTGTCATTGAGCCCGGCAGCATCCCTCCAGAGAGCCCTTGGCATTAGTCCTGTCCTCCATGTACGGCTTCCTGAAAACATCTCAGTGCTTTTTACAGAACTGGTTAAAATTCTGACTAGACCTTCAGATAATTTTCTCAGTAACTTCTGATAGCAAGGGAAGTCCAAAGTGGCTTCAGGCCAGCCTTTAACGGACAGTGGCAACTTATTCGTTTGGAACTATGATTCCTGAATGTTCTTGGTAAATTACTACTTTTTTTAAAATACTGTTTCTTTTTTTATATAGAGTTTTTCAAACCTTACGAAAATGCCAGCATACAGTTTGTTTTTAATGCAAAATAGTAATTTATAGGGCTAGTTTATATGGTGGATGAGAGAGCTCAGTGCGCTGCAAACTTAAGAAATCACATGCAAACAAAAAAAAACCTGCATGGAAACAGATGAAAACACATGCAAACAGGAAAAAACATGTAAAAAAAAAGATTCTCACAACACAACCAAACCAGGAATGCGCTGCAAACGTACGAATTTGCAGTTTGCATGTGTTTTTTTCTGTTTGCATGTGTTTTCTTAAGTTTACAGCATGTTGAGCTCTCTCAGCCACCTAAGTTTACCCCCCAAAAAGGAAAAATAAATAAATCTATAATTTTTTTACTCACCCAACTCTCTGAAATTTTTTTAGACACCATATGCTCTTCACAATATTTTCTTTTGTGTTACACAGAAAAAAAGAAGTCCATATAAGTTTGGAATCAGTATAAGACTTTATTGGCTAAGCAGGTTTATAAGCTAATTTTCAAAATTTGAATTCATATTAGTAAATGTCATTCTTGAGACTTAAGTCTACTAAAAATCTACTTAAGTCTACTTTTTCTACCTAAAATAAAAGAAAAAAATATGTTTGAGCATTATTATCCAAGTCTTCAGAATCCATACGTTAGCTCTGTGCCTCTTACTTCCTTCAGAAATAAAGTAGGTAATTTTTTGTTATGTTTTTTAAAAGAAGTCTGTTGTGCTTTTATAATCAAAAATGCAGAAAAAAAGTGTAAATATCATACTAATTCCTATGATGGCAAAGCTCTATCCTAGTCTTTAGTGTCACATACTTCAGCAATATCTTCTAAATAAACTTTTACAGTATTCCTGTAACAGTTGCCTTGACAATTCAAACTTTTAATGATGAACAGATTAAACTTCACTCTAGTCCTCATACAAAGTTATTGAATCTCTGAGCATTTGAACTTTAGTACTTTTGCATTTTCTCACAAATTCATTACTATAAATACTATCCTCATTTATAGCAGAGGTATGAGAACATGCATAGTAGACTATTTTATATATGCTTGGCTGAAATGTTGACTAAATGACTAGTTCATAAAGCACCGGGAATCTGAATTCTGTGACTAAATCTCTGATATGTGCAGCGAAAGTTCTCTCTTGTAAGCCGTTCGCTCTGTATTCTTTTGAAGGGAGGATGCACTTCACATCTGTGCATCTTATTTTTATCCAGCGAAGCTGAGATCCGCAATTATTTGTATGCACGTACGCCTGTCACAAACAAGCGAGTAGCCAGGGGAGAGAGCCAAGAGTGATGTGTGTAACAGCAAATTGATCCTATCTGAAAGGGCTCAGAGAACCTTAACAGAGATCAAAGCTGACACTAAGGCGCTCAGACTGCCAACTGGAAAAGGAGGGGTGATAAAAGAGAGAGAGAGAGGGATGAAAAAACTGGGAGTATCTCATCTTGTCTAATTACACATTTCAGACAGCTCATGACCAATTATCCTCCCCTTAGTAGCATCTGCCCTTCTCAATGACCGCCGAGCTGCAGACTGGTAAAAAAAAAAAAAAAAAAGATGCTCCTGAGTTCATGTTTTCTTCAGTGCTCATAAAGGAAGTGGTAGCCATGCTGGGAGGACATCAGCCTTTGGTTTTGTTTTGGTTTTTTTTTCAGGCCTTAAGCGTGTTTTTCCGCCCTTTTTCCAGCTCTTAAGTCTGAAGTCCCACAGAGAGGTTCCTTTTTTAATGCTGACTTTCTTTAAGGTGACAGCAGCATTAAATCTGTGGTGGCTTGTTAGCTGTGAGGCAAAATGCAGACCCTTTCCACCATCTCTGTGTTTCAAAGGGCCCTCTAAACCTGGGCTTTTCTCAAAACGATTTTCCCCCCGGGCGGCTTTTTGAAGCCCTGATACACACTGTCCTGGTGTCCCATAAAGCTTTTTTACGCAGCAGGTAATGTCGCAGGGTCACCTCCAGAGGGGGGCGGAGAGAATGTGTGACCTGTCCTTGCCTGAGGCCACCTGTGGGCCGCTCTCATGAAGCAAGAAGCCGTGGTTCTTCCAAGGCCTCTGCTCTAGCCATCAAGGTTTGGAGCTGAATTTCAAACTATACAGGTGGTGCACTGCTGTTTCATTAAGGTAGTCCATATTTGCTCAGAGCATTTTGAGACAGTGCCCAGAGCTAAAATATAATTCATGAAATGCCTGACTTTGTTCTCAACCCTCATGGGACGGTAGGTGGGTGAATAAAGAGTGTAAACATTGCAAATTATGACTTGCAAAACAAATGTTGAACTGGCCATGTTGTGCTTCACACAAGCTGGTATGAATAGTTTTATTTCAAAAAGAATTCTGTAGCAGTATGTTTATATAAATTTAAATAACTTCACAGGCTTTTTTTGTGAAATTGTAGTAAAGATACTAAAAGTTTTCTCTTACTGCTCATATAACTGGAAAGGTCCCACTTATATTAAGTGGCCTTAACAACTGTGTACTGTACTTACATAAATAAATTAATCATATGATATATTGCACTTATTGTGTACATGCATGTTTTACATAATGTACTTTTAAAGTAATTTAAACTTAAACTATATAAAATAAAATAAAAAAACTATATGTAATCACATCTCTAATTAAATGATTACATTTATAATTACACTTTTCACCCATCCCTTACACCTTAACCCACCCTTTAACCTACCCATACTAGCCAACCTGTCTAACCTTACCTGTATCTCACCTCAATAGCAGCAAAATTGCTTTGCAATAAGTACTTATGTTTTCTTGTACATGTGTGTGCTTGTTTTGACATAAAAATTACATGGGAAATGTGACTTTTCAGGAGATTACCCCATGTCTCTATTTTTCAAAATGCTTATAATTCATACAGAATGGAGTGTATTGAAAATCTAAAATAGAAGAACGTTTCCTGTAAGGGGTAGGGTTGGTGTAGGTCAATAGAACATACAATTTGCACAGTATAAAAACCACTGCGCCAATGAAATGCCCCCATATGTTTCACAAATGTGTATGTGTGTACATGTGCACAAACATAGATACATACTTAAATACAAAGATTAAACCTTGTGGCTCATGATTATGAGGTGTAAAGACACAAAACAATCAGTCTATGCAAGAAACTGGTTAGTAGCCCCATGTATCTCTCAAACTGACCATTGATATTCCTAATTGAGTCAATGGTCCTTTTGAGACATAGGGGGCAGTAATGCAGTAATGCAGTTATAAGTCTGCAGTCTGCCATAAAGCAAGAAGAAGAAGAAGAAGAAGATGCGTCTAGCACTAGCTGTTGTGAACACACTTAGGACATTTGGACGTTGCGGTGAATCTGAATCAGTTTCTTGCAGAGCAAAATTTTTTGTCTTTAGACCTCAATAAACTTGCACAAGCTGCAGGGTTTAATTTGATTTACTCTGTGCATGTTTTGAGTTAAACATCTTTGTGTTCTACTGAAGAAGCCACTTTTTGAATTGCAAAAAAAAAATACAAAAAATATTCCACCATTAGATGTGTAATCTAAAGGGTTAACTTTTTTTTGAAAAGTGTGTTTTTCTGCTCTCTTTGTTCTCGCACCCACTGCGCAGACCTCCCTCTACAGTCTTCCAGCTTCCAAAACTTTTGCTGCATGCAAATTAATTTAGACAAATGTGGTCCATTTCTTTCCTTGGCTACTTGCATAAATGAGCCAGAAGGCTCTGATCAGGGTGTTAGGCCCAGGCTTAGCCCTGGAGCTGCGGATGGTCTCGTAAGTTTAGATAAACCGAGGGCAGGATCTGCCGGCTTCAGCGGGAGGAGATCAGCCAGATGCACAAGAGTGTCTGTCCATCAAAACGCAGACCTTTCCCACACAGCGACAGGCTCTAGTGAACCAGACAATTGCAATGTAGCCAAGTGAGAACGGGGCAAGATGGAGTCACGTTCAGCCACTGAAGTTGTTCCAGAAAGAACCGCTGCAGATGCCTCTGCTTTGAGCGGAGAAGATCTCTAACAACCAGCCAGTCAGAAAGAAACGACTTTACATTACAGCATAAACCCACTCGCGGCTCCAACCATCACTCAAGGTCGAAGAGGGGAGGGAGTCAGGGTGCAAATAACCATCTTTATAGCAGATAGACCCGTACATATCTGAGTGCAAATGATTATTAACCTAGAGCTGTTTTAGGAGCTCTTGAGGGTATGTTGACTTACTACAACCAGAACGGCGCTACAATGTTTTTCTTCTTTTTCCTCCCAGATTAGAAAACTGCTTAAAAAGCATTTTTGGTAATTCCATTCTTTTCTTTTCCTTGGCATCCTTTACTTATCTTTACTTACAGATAACGTTACTTATCTTCTCAGGCTCTGTGTCAGCTCTTTGGTCTGTCAGCATCTTTACGTTCATATAATCTGCTGCGCTGTATAGTGGGCTTCAGCCCTTTAGCTGTGTTATTAAACCTCTCTGCTTCAGGGTGAAGGGAATGAAGTGCTTGTTTGATGGAGCGTTGGAGAATCTGACCCCTCCTTCCACTCCTTGTAGATGTGCCGAGGGTAAAAGGTTGGCTGACACGGACCCAAGCATGTGATGCATCTGCCGGAGCTCTCGCTGGGTCAGCATATCGCTAAAACCGCCAAGCAAACTTGTGGTAATGCTGCACACGGTCCTCAGGAACCACATGAAGCCCTGCGGTCCAGCCTGACAGTGATTTTACTAAAGTTTCCTGCTGAACAACAGACTGGAGCTCATCTAGCCCGTTGTGATGCTAATGGTAACTGACACTGTCAACCAACAGATTGTGCTGCCTGTAATAACCAACCAAAATCACTCAGTCCAGGCCCAAAACTGTCTTGCTGAAATATTTAATCTGCCCTTCTCGAGACTTGTGTTTTGGCTGAAACTCTTCTTGTATGTATGCATCACACACAGTGTCTTATGAAAGATTAAGTATAGTAAGTTTGCGCTGGATCAGAGTTTTAATATTCTGTCAGGTTATGTCAGTTCCCATTTTAAATATTTTTTTTATATTTTAGAAAATACATGTGTAAATTATTTGGGAATAATGTGAGCCTGTGGTGTATTGGGTTTTAGGGCATTTAGAACTGAATGGAGAAAGAATTATAACTTTTCATTGAACTAGAATACTAAATATTGCTGTCGAAATGACAGTTTGTGATTGAATGTAATGTTGAATGTAAAATATAAAAATACATTTTTATTTACCAAGACAAACACCAAGTTAAAAAAAAGAAAAAGGTTTTAATAAGAATATAGCAGTATAGGTTAATAGTAAATATACAGTAATGTTGTATGTAATAATGATAATCTTCATTATATGTACTTATATTTTTATAGTAATGCTCAATAATAATAATAATAATAACAATAAAGTTGTTATTATTTTTAATAACATTAATATTTTTATTATTAATAATATATGTGAACATTAAGTGTTGATATGATAGTAATAATAATAAAAATATTTTTCTAGTACTACTACTACTAATCATCAACATCATCATTGTTATCATGGTAATGATTAAATAATAATAATAATAATGATTTAATAAATAATTATAATAATTTGTTATTTTTAAACATTATCATTCATATTATTACTATATTATTATAGTAATTATATTATTATTACTACTACTACCACTACTAATCATCATCATCATTCTCATCATCATTATCGTTATTATAATATTATCAGTATATTTGAAATGGATATTTTTTGTAACATTATAAATGTCTTTGCTTGATCATTTTAATACATCCTTGAATTAAAAAGTATCAATTTAATAATAATAAAAAAAGTTACTGAGCCCAAACATTCGAGCAGTACTGTACAAGGTACTTTTAACCTGGCACGTTTACTGAACCCATTTGTGAAAGTGAGTCAAAATTCCCATCAATAGTTGTCCCTATAAAAAGTGTAAGTCACTTGGGATGAAACATCTGTGAAAATGTCTTGCTAGAAGTAAATTGATATAAAAAATGGCCAGGCTGTTAGCAAATAACAGTTAGGGACTTTACTTGACAGACTCTGTGATTGAGGATAACCTTACTTGGACTTTTCTCCTCACAGTAAGGTCACTTAACTCTTTTACCTGCAAGACCACTGGGACACGGGAAAACTCATAGTTTCACGGTGAGGTGACGTATGGTGGTACTTTTGATGACTGAGTTCACTAGCTCTGACAAGCCTGAAACAGAGAAAAAGCTTCTCTCCGCAGCGGGCCAAGCCCTGCCCTTTAAAGGTCTCGATCAGTTTTTAAAATTTATAAGAGCACTGGGGCATGTGCCTCAGGTTCAGATTTCTGAATTCAGCGCTGCGTCTGTTCAATGTTCCTTTCTCCCGCTTGGTGGAGCTTATTAGTGACACTGGTGCAGTGTCCAGCGCTTCAACCCTCCCCCCTCATTTCTGTCTGAGTAAAAGCCTTCGCCGTCCAACATTATCTCTACTGTAAACAGCCTCTCATATACTGTATGAACTCAGAGCTATAAATAGGTCATGATAGATAAAAGAAAGTCACTGTACACAGTGAGTGTACAGAGAAAGTGGTAGAGGAAAAGATCTTGAGTGAACTTTTTAATACTGCATATTCTGTTCTTGTTTCTTCCAGATTTAAGGGATAGACGGTATGAACTGAAAAAGCTACTGTGAACATAGTTTATTCTGATATATCCTCAGTTTAGCCAAAAAGGAAATGTATTTACCCTCAGGCTATAAAAGATGTGGCCGAGTTTCTTTTTCAGAACAGAAATTTAGTAATACATCAATTGTTTACCATTGGATTCTCTGTAATGAATGGGTGCCGTAAGTCTAAACAGCGGTTAAAAGCGTCATAATACTCTACAAGTAAACCATATGACTCCAGTCTGTTAATCAATGTCTTAGAAAGCAATAAGCTATGTGTTTATAAGAAATTAATCCATCATTAAGGTCCTTTTAATCTTCAAACAATTGCTTCCAGCTAAAATATGAGTCCTCTACCCATAATATCACTTCCTACAATAAAAGTTTTTCGATCTGACGTCAGGAGACAAAATATACAAAAGAACAGCAAAAAAAAACTGGTTTTGAAGCTGGGATGCTGGTTTAAGAAGGTCCTTTGATGGTCCTTTGCTGGTCACGGGCTGGCAAAGTACCAGCGTAAAACAAGCAAAAACTGTCCAAAAGCCAGGTCTAAACATATTTTAGTGGATTTTTTAGTTGAGATGACAACAGAGAATTATCATTTTCACTAGATAAAGCATTTTCAATAGATTATGGATTTATTGACCAGATTAATGTTTTAAAGTTAAAATGCCTTAATGGTGAATTTGTTTCTTACAAACACATTGTTTCTTGCTTCACAAGATGTTAACTGACATGACTGGACACATATAATGTTTTAAACTTTGTTAACAACACGTTTTTGGTGTTGAATAAAATGTAAACAGTATTAGCTTAGCAACATGCTAATGGCCCACTCTACTAAAATGCATTTATGACCCTGTGAGGCCCTCGGAGTTTCTCTGATTTCTGAATTGTTACTTGTATGATTTCATTTTAGTTGCCAGCTCAGAAACTAGACAGAAAGGTAGCTTGATAGGTTTTTGGAACACAGCCCCTGTCTTTAACAATAAGGCTCACTTTACAGACAACAAACAAATTGATTGGCTGTCCCAACTCCTTAATGTTTGCATTTAAGGCGCCATTCAAATTATTAGCTCTTTTGAATTCGCTAGCACCCCTTCATCAGTGCTCGGTCTAATATTTTTACGCTTGTGTGAATTTCCACTGAAAGCTCGTCCTCCCCCTTCTCTGCCTCTGTATCTCTCTCCATTTTCTCCCTCCAGCAGATAAACGTACTCCTCAGGCTTGCTCTTGCCACAAAGCATTCTGTAATAGTCTAATTGTGGCTAATGGTTTGTGCAGCTAATTAAAGTGTATGAATTACAGTAATCAGTCAGACACGTTGAGTCTCGCATCTCTCTGCTCCTCCAGGCGTGGAGGGGCAGAGGAAAGGGACCGGAGAGAGAGAAATGTCCAGACAGGAGGGAAAGGAGGAGGAAAGCTTTGTGGGAAGTTGATAGGTTTATCCGTGCAGAACATAATTAAGAACTTTTCTGCCACACTAACAATATGATGGTATAGCAGTGAAACAATATTTACCTTTTGGATGCTATATGTCAGCGGTCGGTGCCCTGATGAACGGATCAGCAGTCTTGTGTCGCTTACGCCTGCAGCACTTGAAACAAATCAATGCAAGTGAAATAAACACACAAGTCACAAATAAAAACTGCTAGCGGGTGGCTAAGATTTGTATAATGTACAGTAATGGGGCGTAATAGAAAGTGCGCGTTATACTGCTCAAACATTTGGGCTGAATAAGAAGTTTATGCTTGTTAATTTAATCTACAGTGAAATGGTAATATTGTGAAATAATATTACAATTGCAATAACTTGTCTATTTGAATTTTTAAATGTCATTTAAACTGATGATAGAATAGTTGAATTAAAAAAAAATTGCTTTTGCTTATAATTAATATTTTACCCTTTTTTGTTTTATTTAATTATTTATTTTTGTAATAGACTTAAAAAAATTAATTTAATTTAATGTACTGTAATTTAGAATTTAATAGACTTCATTTTTAAAGGAATGATCCCTTGGTCCCACCCTGATTTTCTGTTTCTTTTTAGTTTTTAAGGTAACACCTGCACTTTTTTCACCTTTAACAGTGACCGGAGAGTTTAAAGTATAGTAAAGGGCATCAGGGATAAGCACTTTTGAAATGTGAAGGTTTAAATCCCATTAAAACAGGGCCGCAATGAAGAGAAAATGAGTTGATTGATGTGATTACATTTCCATTATGTTGCTCCTTTTGCCTAAAAGGCCATGTAGGATCTGTTTCTGCGAGACAAGGAGCTGAGACACTGATTAATTAGATATGCTAAGCTTCTCACCATCAGAAATGTTAAGCCCCTTCCATATAAAGGACATAGACTAAGTCTGTTTCTTAACCACCCATTTACAGGGGTTTCATAGACATGTTATTGCGTGTCATCTCCTGATAACATTATTAAATGTCTCAGTAAATCCTCAGTTAAGTTACAATCTCATAAAAGTGTGAATGAATTTGACAGGTTATGCTCCGCATGTGTATTGCATGTGTGGTAGGTATTTCCTTCACTAATTCAATGCCTACCCACTGTACTTAGAGTGTATTAAAAGTACAAGTCCATATGACTGAAAGAAGATCTCGTTGTTCCCGTTTTCTGTGCGTGTGGGGCGGGTGTGTGTGTGTGGATGATTTCATACGGATCTAATAAGGCATGTGGCAGTCTTCACCCCACCACAGACGTTATGGAAGAAGTCAAGGGTAAATGACAATGTGCAATTAAGAGGACAACGAGGAGAGGGAGTCTGACCGAACCATCCTGCAAAAATGCCTGCATAACAATTTGTCACAATAATTATGAATAATTACAGGCAGCATCATAATAGCAGTTATCAATACACCTGCACACAATTTTCTAAAAACGGTGTGCTGTGTGTAAGAGAGTGCAGTTGGGGATGTTTCGATCCTTCTACAAAAACTATGCATCTATATTAGTCAAACACGTGAACCACCATACCATGTAATTGGCAAGTGGAGCAACTGACATTAGCAGTGCGAGACATTGTTCTCTTCGATATGTGATGACAAGAACATCATTGCTCTAAATGCGTAATGCACTGGCATGTGACAATGTAATGGCCATTTCTTAGTTGATGGTGTGGCACCACCTCTCCAGAGGCTTGATTCAGCAGTTCCTTGAATAAAGGAGCATTCTTAATAAATATTTTATTTTATTTAATTGGTATTTGAAAACATTTGGGCAGTTAATATGTCTGAATTGCATTATCATTTTGTAATTTTGTTCTATTGTTGATACATAAATACATACATACATAAATATATACATCACATACTCACACACACACACACACACACACACACACATATATATATATATATTTACATAATATATGTTTTTTTTTTACTGTGTATGTTTTTTATGCATATATAAAGACACATATACTGCATATTTTATGAAAATATTTACATGAATATATTTATATTCATACAAATTACATCATATATATATATATATATAGACATAATACATATATACAAAAATATGATATAATATGTAAACAAAC
>JAUCMT010000093.1:5409-37617 GCA_032357475.1 Enteromius thamalakanensis
ATATAATGTTAACATTTTTATTAGAATAAAGACAAGAATAATTTGAAATATACTGAAAATACCACCTGGGCAAGAAAGCCAAAATACACGGATTATAAAAAATGCATCATTATATATATATATATATATATAAAAGAAATTAAATGCTTTATAAAAACTACTTTGTTTTTTTTTTTAATATAAAATACAGATAACTTTGTGTTTGTAATAAAAAATAATATAAATAAATGTTTTATAGATATTTTATGCTTTATAAAAATATTTTGTGTTGTTTAATAAATACTGACACACTTAATATTTTGCTAAAAACACTAAAAATGTCATGCTTACTGTTTTAAAGAAATCTGACTGTAGAGAAGGAAATATATCAGGATATTACTTTCGGGAAAGTTGTTTGGAATGTGGCTAAAGGTAAGATTCAGCGAAGCAATATGTGAGCAGATGTGACCCTGCAGCATTTCTAGCACTATAGTGAAACGAGCGGTCACCTGTCCAGGGAGCGAGAGCTGAACTCCTCTGCTCCAGCTGAAGGGCTCAGGTACAGCTCCATGGCATCTTCAGCGGCGGTGCAGGGCGAGGACGTGGGCAGATACACGGCCGTCCAGAGCTGCAGAGCCCGCGTGTGACAGACCGGCTGCAAAACCTGCAGACATCAACACAACATCTGCATTAGACCAGAAACAACACATAAACACAATAGAAATCTTTTAAACAGGGTTCTCTGTGTCATGGAAAACACATGAAATCTTGTGTTTTATGTGTTATTATCTGTTTGGAAATGACAAATCAATGTTATAATGTACTGCATGTATCTGTGACTCTGGAGTACAGAGGAAGTCATCAGCAGCACAGGTGTATTTGTAGCAATTGCCAACAATACATTGTATGGGTCATAATTCTTTGTTTTTCTTTTATGCCAAAAATCATTAGGGATAATAAGTAAAGATCACGTTATATGAAGATATTGTGAATTTCCTATTGTAAGTATATTAAGACTGATTAGTTATATGTACATTTTTGATTAGTTATATGCATTGCTAAGGACTTTTAAAGACGATTTTCTCAATAATTTGTTTCTGCACCCTCAAAATCTCAGCAATTAAAAAAATTGACCCTTATGACTGGTTTTGTGGTCAAAGGTCATCTATAGTTAATTAAAACATTTGAGAACAGCACAACAAACGAGAAAGTTTAATGTGTCTTGTAAACAGGGTTCTCAGAGAAATACTTTAAATATGGGTGAATTTAAAAAATAGCAATTTCCAATCTAGGACAGACATATATTAACAGAATCTAAAAAAGATAAATATAAACTGTATTTACTCAGCTCTAAAATACCCAATTGACTAAAAGCCTGTTTTTAGAGTCTGCAGCTGGAAGGTCATGCTTATTAGGATGTGAACAGCATCAATCCAAAGGTGTGTTTTATGTGTGTTTATGTCTGGAGATGCTGACCATATCATGGCAGGGGATGTAGAGGAAGTTCTGGAAGTTCTTGTTGCCATTGCGCAGAAGAGACCAGATGGAGCAGGTGCGTTTATAGACGTTACGGGCTTCACGCTCTTTCGCGTTATTACACAGGAAGGTGCCGTACAGACATGAGTATGTGTGCTGAACCAGCTTCACCTGGAAATCAAATAATTAAAATTAGACAACAAAAGTAAAAAAAAAAAAAATTGAAAAAAGAGAAGTACTGAAATTACTCAAGTAAAGCAAACTTAATGTTTATTAAAAAATTATGAAATTCTTTTTAAAAATACGTTTTGTTTAATAAAAAATACATACACACAAATAATGTGCAAAAAAAGGAAAACATTATTATTTTTAAACATTTAATAAAAAAAAACATTTAAGGCTTTATGAAAACATTTTGCTTTTTGTTTAATAAAAATGCTAATTGCTAAAATATTAAAAATAAAATGTGAAAATGTCTTCAGGGCAAATAAAGCAACCTTAGTTTGATTAAAAAAAAAATGTATGTATATATATATATATATATATTTATACACACACACTTATATTACACTTCATGCTTTATTAAAAAATGCTTTTTAAAAACTATGTTTTATTTGTTTAATTAAATGACTAAAAAACCTAAATAATTTATTATTTATATTATAAACAAGTATAATTCAAATTATTTGGTTGATTTGTTTATTAAACTAAAATAAAATAAAAAAAAAGTCATTATTCAGCACAAAAATAAAAGATTTAAGCTATTCTAAAAAGTAACACGTTTACTTTTTAATACCAGCATCTTAAGCATATTATGCTGACACACATAAATGAAAGCAAAGGCTGCGCACCAGAAAGGCCTCGTTGAACTCGAAGAGGCAGGGGAACTGCTTGAGGAGCTGATGAACACAGTCCAGCCACTGCAGGAACACCGGACACTGTTCACTCACATCCTCTGCGTTCTCCTGATGACTGCAGCGGTCAGCAAACTTATGACCGAAATCCAGCCAATCCGTCTCCACCAGCACCTGAAAACCCTGCCCAGACAAACACAAGGGATTCAGTTAACAGGTCTAAGAGAAGCTGATGAATGTACCTTTACACCTGCTGAAAGCACAAATGAGTCTAGTACCATTATTATACTACTATAGTTTTTTTTGTATTTTAGTTCCAGTGTTTATTCAGTACATGTCAGTACTTTTAAGTGTTGCCCTTCCAACAAATTATATATATAGACATTTTAAAATGTCTAAAAATATTTATTAATTTTTAGTTACTTATTCAGTAAATAGCAGGCATTATTTAGTCTGGCTTCTATGCAGCATGGCATATTTATGCCACATTTTAAAAAGGCATAGAGCTCGTTTGACTCGCATGTGTAAATACATTTTCAAGTTTGAACTGAATTGACGAAATTAATCTGAATAATGACACTGTTTGCTGTATAAACAACCATGACTTGACTTAAATTAGGCATGCATTTAATATTAATCTCTTTGCTGCCAAGCCCAGACTGTGTTTGGCAGATCCTGTAATGTCTGCATTCAAGGTGCACGTTTGACTTCAAGTATTCTCTGTGAATCGCTGAGTAAACTTATTCACACAGATCCGTTTGTGCTGCTGCTGGTGCTTCTTTGGGTGTACCTCTGTGGTCCTGTAGAAGGGATCCAGCAGGATCTTCGCGAGGGCCACGATCTGCGGGGTCCGGTCCCAGCCATCTGAGCAGTGTACCAGCACCGGCCGTCCGTCTCGCTCCACAGCAGAGCTGACCAGAGCAGCGGCCTTCAGCATGACCGACAGGTGCTGCAGCCAACGGGTGCTTTCCAGAGCCGAGAGCCAGCTGCAGAGAGCACACAGTATGTCTGGCTTACACACATCTGACACAACACCACTTCATCTGGATCAACAGGCAAGAACACATGCTCACCTGAAGGCTTATATATAATGTAATATAATTTCAGTGCATCACACCTCATCATGCATTGTATGATCACATTAATAATTGTAACCACAGTTATAATACATATCTTGCCATTGTCACACCTTTAGAAAGTACAATGCATTAAAACACATGACAAACAACTGATTTCAGGATCAGAATGCATTTTCACTTCTGAAAATATAATGTGAATTGTGAATAACTTTTTATACATGCATGTATTTTATACATTATATAAAGAGCTCAAGCAACGTGTTTAAAATTAAAATACACTGATTTTCGAAGCCATTTTCATAATGTCTACTCAATGACCCCCTCATAGTTATTTGTAACATCTTTTTAATTATCTTCAAAGGCTTTGTAATTTTGACAATTTTAATTGTGTCAAAATCGCTTCAGATAAAGCAGCAAAACAATGTGCCATTTAATCCCATTTTAACAAATAGACTGAGACCCATTTATATTGGCTATATTAGGAGCTAATACATATATTACATATATAATTGTTTTATATATTTAAATATTAATGATTTAATTATATTTTTAAATACTTAATATTAATTTTATATATTAATAGAATTAATATTAATATTAATATATTTTTTTTTGCACCCATGCATATTATATAATTACAAAAATGCATTAAAAAATCTAATAAAAAATACAATTATTTAGAAATATATCAATAAATATATACGAATTGTTTTAACGTCAGAAGGGAGAATGCACGGAGATTTACTTACTTGCCAGGATCCGGGATCTGACTGCAAACGGCTCTGAGTGACTGAAAGCTGTTTCTGATGGAGTGGATATTGGCCATGCCCATAAACATCACCTCACAGTTGGGATAGTACTCTACAAACACACATAAAGCAGAGAAAAACCTGCCTTCAGCCAACAAACAAACAAACAAACAATAGCGTCCAGCAGCCTCCAGAGCTTGAGTTCAGTGCTGACCTTCGCACTCACAGCCTCCTCCTTTGGCTCGATTGGCCACAGCGGCGGTGTAAGAACGAGCGTCCAGGATCAGTAACTTCTGTGCTGCACCGCTGGGATCAGGAGCGGGACAACCGGTCAGAGACGAGTCTGAGGAGGACAGATAGATGTGCGGTTAGAAAAGGATTCTGACATACTACACCGCATTTCATGCAGGACAAGAAACGTATGGCTGCTTGGTGTCATCAAAACCAACAAAAATGCCCCCCGAATTCAAAATAAGGGGGCAGGCATTCGATCACTTTTGCTCTGCAGTGAATGGGTGCCGTCAGAATGAGAGTCCAAACAGCTGATAAAAACACCACAATAATCCAATCCTAACATCTGGAGAAGATAAAAGCTGCATATTTATAACAAACAAATCCCTCATTATGACATTTTTTTACTTCAAAACCATTGCTTCTGGGTAAAATATGAATCCATAAATCATAATAATGCTTCCTTCAAAGAAACGGTATGAAGTTACAATTTTCTTAATCATGAATTTGTGTCTTTTATCTTGATGTTAGATTTTTTTATTAGCTGTTTAGCCTCTCATTCTGACGGCACCCATTCACTTCAGAGCATCCACTGATGAGACACTGATGCAATGCTACATTTCTCCAAATATGATGAAGAAATAAACTCATCTACATCCTGAACGGCCTAAAAGAATAAAAAAGAAAAAGGAATAGAAAGCTTATTTCTGACCCTGCTGCATATGATTAAAACTTCAGTCCCTACACCACATACACAGCTTTTGAAACAGACATGAACCAAAGTGAAATGAACCTCTGGGTTTGGCGCAGCTTCAATCGTGATCCAATTATGATATTAAGATGCTCTGCAGTGTCTTGAATCGTGACACCAGCCCTACTGAACACTACTGGATTCTGTATCAGTGCCAGAGAGGAGGCGGAGGACGAGATAAGCGACACAACAGAGTTGCTTTAATGCGACGCAAGTGCAGTTATAATTCTTCAGTCTGTCCCGCTGGAAAACCAACATCTGCCATCACGACCATGACAGCCAATTCACTTACGGCCATTAAGACTTTACAGAGGCCAGCCAAACCCCAGCAGAAGAGTTAAAGTTAAGTCTCGACTCAGCAAAAACAGACGCGCCTGCTTTCAGTGGAGCACATTTAATTCATACGAGTGATTGCATTAAGTAATGAAATGCAGGATAAACGATTACTGGATCAGAACAGAACCATCCTGCTTTGAAAAATTTGATTAACTTCATTTTACGGTGAGGTTTACTCATCCAGAACTCTTTACTGTGCAAGCCAAGTCAAAAAAACTAAGATTATATACAATAAATATATATAAAATATAATTTTCAGTTATGGTTTTGGCTTCCAGTGGTTTGCAAAAATTAACTGTGAATTTTTTAAGCATTAAATGCTCTCATTTTGTTTTTTGTCATACAACAAGCATTAAAAATGTATTTATAGATTTATTTTTAAAAGCTTTTTTTCCCTATTTTGACTGAATATTTTGCTAATGAACTCTGGAAGTTAAAGGTAAGTAATTGATTTTTTAATTAACGAAAGTGGTTCCAATTCACATCTTAAATATACAAACATAATGAGTTTCTGCTCAAACAAAATACTAAGCACTGTTAATGCAGTGCAGTTTTCAGTAAGTGAACAAAAACATGTACTATATTATAGTGCAATGCATTAAATTAGTGAATTAGTCAGCTTCCTAAAGAAAAATAACTATATAGAGATTATTATTATTAAAGAGTAAAATAAGATTGTTTATATAGCTCACACCTAATTCCAGTGAAAAACAAACTACGAATAAATAAATCAAATAACATTTCAGTAGAAAACAATCCAGGTGAACAAGTACAAGTGTAAATTTGACAGATTTATGGTCAGTTACAGTAAGCAAACTCTTGTTGAAATTGTTGATGAATCTCTGAGACACTGAAAAAAACATCATCCACATTATAATCAATCTGACGGTCTTTAAAGGGTTAATTCACCCAAAAACAAACATTTATTGTTAATGTGCTCGTGCTCAGGCCTTCAAAAGACGTAAATGTAGATTTTTAGCTTAACTGTATGCCTTGATTCGTAAAATGCAATTCAATGGCTACTAGGCAAAAAAACATGCACAAGACAGACAACATTAAGATCCACGGCTCCTATGCGTGCAGCCTTATGAAGGCAAACTGAATCAGTGGATTCTTGTTTGCAAACTGGTTCTGTCAGACAGCTTACTGAAGCAGTTCAATTTATGTAATGACACAATAGCGTAATGCAATTATGTTATTAAAGCACCCAAAATTAACATGAAATATGGATGTTTTAAGTAAAGTTAAGTAAATAAACTAGTCTTAAGCAACTCACTACTCTTTTACATAAACAGTCAGAAACCATAAAAGCGTTCATTTGGTGCACAAGTCTCCTCCAATCAGTGACTGCTGGCTAAACTTTAACTTTGAATCAGTTTATTCATCATAGCATCATAACACTATTTTGTCTCATTTCGAGACCGAGTGAGTTTTGATTGGTGAACTGATTCAACTAGTTCACAAAAAAGATCCAGTGATTCATTTCCGAACTGAACCGTTTGCTTGAGGCTCTGGATTACAGGTAATAATGTTGGAAGTGACGTTCAGTTTCTTGCACAGGCCAAAGATTTCACTTCATAAGACCTCAGCATATCATCAGGAGCCACAGATTTGTCTTTATTTGACTCTCAAAGTGATGGTAGCCACTGACTTGCATTGTATGAAATTAACAGATTTTTATTAACGCATCAAGACACTGTAAACCATCAGACAGTTAGAGAAGCGTCTGATTGGGAGGAGGCTGGCATTGGCCCTCGACTCATTAGACGGCGCGGTCATGACTGTAATTAGAGCACAGTTACTCTTCAACTGCGCAAAACTCCTGCCAAATTCCCGCTCAGACAACAGCCTCTGAACTCATTTGCAGGCGCTTGTGGAGGTCAGTGGATGCCACCTCTGTCTGTCTCATTCCGAGAGGAAGCGGCTGTAATTGAGGCTGTGCTGTAAAGAGCTTTCCCATGGCAAGCCCCATGATTCTTAGCAATCGAGTCGGCGCAAATGACTCATCTGCCGTCCAACAGCGTAATTGTCTCTATACGGGTTTACGCTCTGCCTTTGTGGGAAAGAACGAGGGTGAGAATGCATTTTAAGACAGAAACTAATTACAAATGGCATTTCCGTCTAACATGTATGCAGCGATTATCAACTAGACCAAAAAAAAACATTTTTAAAGGATGCAAAGGTCTAAAACAGAAATGGCAGGATGAAGAGAGAAGCTCAGCTTGTTTATACTTACAGCTTTTTATGCATTTAATGTGTTTTTACAATTTTTATTAACTGGATTTTTTAAACAAAGATAAAAAGGAAGTTCCTCAAATTATACAATTAGAACAAAATGCATAAAAACTCAAAATAAAATTTTGGTTTAACTTAAAGAAATGTTAACAGAAATATTGTGAAGCAATAAGTAATCATCTAATCTAACATTACAATAATATTTTGAAAAATACTTTTTCTTTCATGTTTTAATTTGAAACCGTAAAACAAAAAAGGAATATTCACTTTATTATATTTTTACTTAATTTAAATAACTTTAAATAATTTATTTAATTGTTAATGTTTTAAGCCTTCATTTGAAAAACATGATTTAAAACGGATTTATTATAAAAAAAATTGTAAGTCCAAAAAATTTAAAACAAAGCAGAATTTCTGACAAAAGGAAACATTTCAAAGAGCCCTTATTGTAAAACTTTATATAGTTATGATTTCTTGATCACGATTTATTGTATTTAAAATAAAAAAAAATTTTGTTCGACAGCCCTAGTTTTAATAAATAGTTAAATTGTATGTTCATTTATAGATATAAGCTGGAATATAAACTATATCCAGAATTTTTATTAATAATAAAACTTACCGAAGTCACTGTCGGATGAGTCCGGTCCGTCTCCTCTGGCTCTGCAGGCCCGTGGCCCGGCGTCCAGCTGACAGGCCTTTGCTATGGACGTGACCAGATACTCGTCCTCGGTGTTCCTCCAGCCCCACCAGCTGATCTCGGGCTGACTGCAGCGGGCGATGACCGCCCCGTTCCGCTGGTGCCTGATGGGACACACCACAGAAAGCATCAGTCTCTGTCAGGAGAGCAGGAGGACAGGAGACAGATCGGCTGCTTCTCACCTGTACACCACCACAGGAATCCTCTTCCAGGACCTGAATGAGGCCACGCTCTCGAGCTCCTTATCTGTGATCCAGACGGGCACCAGCAGCTTCTGTGGGTAACTCGAACACAACCTACGACGACAGGAGTCAGACTCTGAAGCTCACGGACAGACAGCCCTCCATTCATTCATTCATTCACTAATATTATCCCTAACACCATATCAGCAGCAGCATGTTCAATTCCACAATACTAGGAATTAATATACAACAATTAGCGCTGTCTAATGATTAATCGTGATTAAAACAACAAAAACACACACATACATATATTAAATGCGGATATAATTATTTAATTATAAAAAAAAAACTAAATCATTAAACTTTCTACAACAAAGCATCTGAACATTAAAAAGAGTGGTTTTGTTGTTCTCGTCTCTAGTGTGTGTGATCAATCACATCTCTGTCTCACGCCCGCTGTGTCCGTCTCACCCTCAAACCAAAAACTCAGTCCAATTATATGCTGACGTCCTCCGTGAGCCTCGATGACCGACCCGAGACACACACTCGAGTGTGTCTGATGTGACTCATGCAGCGCAGCAGGTTCTGGCTCGCTTTAATTATCCGTCTCTACAGCACGTCTAACAACACACTGCTGCATTAATGTTACAAACTCAACGCTCTGCACACACATCTAATGGAGCTTTGTTTACCATGACCTACACCTACAGCAAAGTTCAGTCTTTTAATATGTATTAATCTAGCCCTCAACACAGCCTCACAGCAATAAACATGAAAAACAATTAATCAGCCGGAAAGCAGCTCTGCGTAAGCGTGAGTAATCAAATTTAGATTTTGATTTGAATGTCAGCTTCTAATAATTAAGAAAACGTGATGATAAAGGGATCAAGGAAGGGAATGTGGCACAGTAATAGGTTTATTCAAATTCTATAGAAGGCTATTAGTTAAACGTTAGACTGACTTTCATGAAATACAAAAAAGTGATGTGTCATGTTAATGCATTATTTCATTTCTGTCCTATTTTACTTATTTGTAATTATATTTATTAAAAAAATAATTTGATAAAAATATAGTAAGTAATTATAAATTAAGAGACCACTCTGGATTTATTGGGTACGGGTTCGAGTAAAATCTATTTGATCTATTTTATTCTATAAAAGTTTTATTCAAATTTCTCCCAAATTTCAAATAAAAAAATATTTAGAACTTCGTTTGGTAAACTGAAAATCTCCAAATACTGATGAACTCTTCTAAGATTACAAAATAAATAAATGCATCTCTGAAAACAAGCCATCTTTTTGTTATTTTGATCAAATGTCATTTTTACTTAACATTTGAAGAAATGTTATCCCTAGTTTACAGAATAAAACAAAAACTACATTTTACTCAAATACTTGAATATACAAACTGAGAATTTGTAGCGTCTTTTTGTTCATTTTTACTGTTGTCGTTTTAAATCAAAGGTTTATCTGTTCTAAAAACTATCGTCATAATCAAGCAGCAACAGTGCCATTATTCAGCTCAATTTAATTCAATGTTCAATCAATTCAGCTCAGCTACACAATCAATGTTGATTGTTCATCAATAATAAGTAAAATACTATAATACTTCTGGCTCTCGAGTCACTTGAGAAATCAATTTAAAACCGTCACCACGCTGTAATCTTACTTGTAGTTGCTGTTGATGTCAGACACTCTCCAGGCGTTCTGCATGTCGAACCCCATCCGCTTCACCTCCACCTCCATCCTGTGCCTCACGTGATCACCTGAGAGACACAAAATCTCAGTATAATCAAAACTGTGCTGTTGCTTGCATCTACTCCATGCCTTCTGTCGCCTAATTGATAGTTTCGAGTCAAGTCAAAGGTCTTTTCGTGTCATTTAATCCAGCCTCAGCTTCTCGTGTCAAATCTTGACCAATTTTGATTAAGCAAACGTCATAACTGCAGTCATATTTATGTCAGTATCTGCTCTACTGTTACAAAGATCTTTTGCATTTACTTTACATGTTTTAGAATTCATCACTTGTCATCCATATAAATACCAGTATCTGCATCAAATTGCATATTTTTGCTCAGTTTGAGCCGTTTTTTCCCTCCATATTCTCAGTCTATATGAGTCCTCTGATGAAGGCCCCTAGCTCATGTGTACCTGGTCTGCAGAGGTGCAGGTGCTGGTCTTCATCGTCCGTGTTTCCTCCTAAACACCAGGCGTGATACGCTAGAGCGAACAGCTCCTCCAGACGCACCGGATGAGCTATGGCTCTGTTCAAGCGCTTCAGCCACTCCTCACACTGCTTGAACGTCGAGAAATGACACCTGACGCACAAAACATTCACATTCAACTTACATTAGAAAACATTTTAGTTTTTCTTTTAACAATTTAGCTACTGCTAAATTGGCAACACTGGTGTGTGTGTGTGTTACCTCACTACTTTGGAGTCTTTGCAGATGATGTGCAGCTGAAACATATCTCTGCTCTCAACGCCATCAATCAGCCTCAGAGGAACCTGCATACACACAATCAGCCAATCAGAGAGCAGAAGACCTCATCACACGACTGTGTCAACCAATCATGAGCATCTAACTGCAATAACATGCAACAATGTAACAAACGTAACTCCTGACCTGCAACAATGTAACAGTTTTAAACCGCAGTACAAAGCATGTAACATTGAGAGCATCTACAGACACCATTAAAAGCTGATTCAAACTGACTTTTGAAATAGTGTTACTGCAAGATATTAATGCCTTTAATATACTGACATCGGTTCTTAATAGATTATTAATATAATAGACTATTTAATACTTACAAATATTTTATGTATAATATCATATAAAACAGTATAAATATATAAATAGTATTTTTTTTTAAATACTGACAAGGCATTAATAGGTTAATAGTCTTAAGTTAATTTACCATTTTTCTATTAAATATTTTTAAATATATCAACATATACATTAAAATTTAAAATAAATAAATATAATAAAAAAATTATTTCTGCAACTTAGTTTATACTGTCTGCACTATATTTCAATATATTCCACATATAATATAAAAGTGTAATTAATACACATAATAAATAATCTATAATTTTCATATACTAATATAAAAGGCAATAATATGCTCAATAGTTAGTCTTAGGTAGCCTGTTATTTACATAATATTAATATTAACTAAATAATTTAAAATGCAATTTAGCATAATATAATATCTATTAATGCAACCAGACTACATCAATGTGAGAAACAGAGAGAAACATCAAAAACAGGAGCAGGGGAAATTACAGACATGAAAAAGAGGGATGAAGAGGTCAGAGGTCAAAGGTCAGAGGTGAGCGTGCAGATTACTCACAGAAATCTCACTGTCCACACCAGGATACATCTACAACACCGACACAGGGATGAGGGAGAGAGGGTGGAAAAAAAGAGGGAGATGAAAACGTGACTCAGCGAAACGAGCAAACAAAGAGGAGGATATAAATGGAAGGGTATGAAAATTGCATAAAGACAGAGACGGAGAGAGAAAGAGGGAGATCTTTGCTGAAGCTGAGCAAAAAGATCCAGGATTGTTAAAAAGAAAGAGCCTTAAATCTCAGAGTCACATGATGTTGTACTGCAGCAGGGTTAACTGGGTGCCGAGAGCAAGGGATTCTGGGTAACGTCATTAGGATTCCAGACTCAAGGCTGAAGGAACGTTAGGTTAGCATAATGCAGATTATGACAGAAAATCATTTCCCCTCATCCCTGTTTGTACAACATGGAGGTCATTTGATCAGGATAAAGCTCTGATGTGTTATACAGTATGATTTATACACTAGCATAGTATTTATGAATATTTAGAATACCTTGTCAAATGTTCCGTTTTCATTTTTTGTCCAAAAGTGACATGCATTGAACGGTGTTATCATTGCATTTATTATTTTAAATTAGCCATTTTTTCCCTCATTTAACTTTTTGAGCATTAAACAGTAGTGCTACTTTTCATTTTTATAGACTATTATAGTATTTTAACATTTTAAATTAGGGGTTTATTTGATACTTTCAGCTTCAGTTTTAATTTTTTTGTAAAAGTGAAAGGCATTGAACATCAGTCTTATTTATTTTATATTATAAACCGCAATATATTCATTAAAAGCTGTATTAGCTTTTACATTTATTATTTAAGTTTTTTTTTATTTACTTAAAAAAAAAATTGTGTATATATTTTGTATATGTATATAATTCTGTTGGCCCTGTTTTCAGTTTTAAAACAACCTATTCCAGTTCACTTTTAGCTTTCTTTTTTTATTTATTATTATTATTTAAGTCAGTCAACTAATATTTACATATATAATAAAATTCCACAGTATTACAATTAGAATTCTAGATTAGAACTAGATAAGAATTTGTATTATTGTTGAGTCAGCACACAGTGTTTGAACCGCAGGAGAAACCGTTGATTATCAGAGCTATTAGTGACGTCAGCCTCCACCAGCAGACGATTTAACATCCAAATTAATCAACCAGTCAAAGTCACACCTAAAGATCTCTCAAAGCCTCTCCTGTAAGATCAGCGCTCCAGACATGAAGAGATTCGACAGAAATAGTAGAGAGAGCAGACAGGGTCACGCCGGCTTTTCTCAGCACACTGAAGGAGTGTGACGCTGACGGACAAGTGACGCCAGTTACATCATCAGAGTACTCATAGTAACTAGAGAAGCAGCACATTACTTTTTCGAAAAAGTAACACGAGTAACATTTATTCTCTGACACCTCTCTCTTCCTCGTGTTAAGAGGAACCAGGAGTAAGTGCAGACATTTCCTTCAGACTGAGACTCATACTTTTTACATTCCGGTGTGCCCTCACAGTTAGCAAAAATACAACTACTGGGTTTCGTTAATAAAAACAAACAAACAAGCAAAAGTAACTATGCATTACTTCAAAGAATGTAACCGAGTACCACGATTAGTTACTTCTTTATGAAGTTATGCAATGAATCACTTTTGAAAAATAACTTCCTCAACTGAACATTCACTCATAATGCTAATTATTATGTATATATAAACACACATATACATGTATACATTTAAGAAAACTGTTACTGTTTTGCATATATTTATTTATAATATAAATATGAATATTAAACCAAATGCAAATATTTTTATAACATATACTATGTGTGTGTGCATGAAATATCCAAATATAAATATCTAAAAATACACAGAACACAAATATTATGCAAACAAAAATACTTATTTTGGATGTGATTAATCCAATGTTTTTTGCGATTAATTAAATGTTTGACAGCACTATATAAATATATAGAGAGAGAGAGAGAGAGAAAGAGAGAGAGAGATGGTTATAGAGAGTGTGTGTGCGCATGCAGAAATTACACAAACAACATTTAAAAGTAATCTAAATATCAGCTTCACTAAAGACCTAACTGGGACCCCAGCAGCAGATCTGTGTTTGATCTCAGGAAGGCAGTGGGTGGAAAGAAAGAGAAAAAGAGTCCTGTGTGCTAACATGAGCTCACTCGGTGTTCAGACCTCGCAGAGCTGTAAGGTCAAGGGCTGCTGGGATCAGAGAAGTCCAGCTGTGCCCTGAGAGGAGACGAGCCCCTCGGCGGGAAACACAAAGACTGCAACACCTGGACAACTATCAGAGGAGTCTAGTCTTCAAATCAGAGAGCTCTCGCTCGTGTGCTGTTGGTGCTCTTACATTGATGATGGAGTCTTTGAATTTGATGTGAAGCCTGTAGTTAGAGATGGCGATGATGGCATCGTCCGCACGTCCCAGGAACTCCACCCACTCGCCCTGAAGGACAGGGAACGGGACCTGGACACAACAAAACACAAAAACATGTCACTCAACTGTGTGTCAACACATTTATAGGACTGCTTAAAACAGAACATGTCAAAATAAATAATAGAATATAATCTGAATAAAAACGTAATAGTATATTGATGCTAAAATAAATCTGTTTATATATACATATTATATATTATTAATTTATGCATGTACATCAGGGGTGTCCAACCCAGGTCCTGGCGATCCACTGTCCTGCAAAGTGTAGCTCCAACTCTAATCAAACACACATGCCTTTCATTTTCAATAGATCCTAAAGAACATAATTAGTTGCTTCAGGTGTGTTTGATTAGAGCTGGTGCTAAACTGCAGGCTGCAGGACAATCTACATCTCTTTTACATTAAAGGAGATATTAAATACAAAATATGAATATTAGAGCATTAAAAAAACATTTTAAATTAATGAATTAAACATTAACTAAATACATACAACATTTGTTTGACATAAAACAAAATCTATATTGATTAAATACAACGTCTTTTTGGTTTTGTAAATTCTTTGCAGCCCAATATTCAATTAAAAAAATATAATAAATAAATATATTATTTATTTATTTTTAAATCAAAATGTAGTAACTTGTTCCAAACTTTTGAGCCCATCTCATTTGAAAACACAAACAATTTCCAAAACAGCGGAGACTCACTTCAGCAGCTTTACACGGGTTCTTCTGAGGAAAAACTACCGTCAAACACTCAATGAAACGCATGACAGTAATATATTAGTATTGTATTCCTATTTTGAATCTAGTTGTAATACTAATGGTTCTTAAACCGTTTCTTCTATAGCTATGCATCACCCATAATGCCCTCTGTGGCAGGGTTTGTCACTGGCTCTCTGTAAACAGCACCAGAAAACCAGGCGGGGAGAGAACCAATGCTCTGGAGCAGCTCAGGCCGTTCTTTAAGACCTTCAGCATTTACTCTGTAGTAAGAAGCTGTACTCAGGCTTGCCATGCGTTGCATAAGGCTTAAAGTGTGAGTGCGTGATTTCTGTTGGAACTAAAATGTGTTTGTTTTAGCAGCCTGGCCAATGGGAAAAGAACTAGTGTAACTTTTACCCATAAAACAATTTTGTTATCTGAAATGCACATTAATGAACAAACAAAAACTTATTTTATCCCGGCTGGTTGTCAAGGCAACATAATTTAAAAAATGTAAAAAAAAAAATTGTTTATCTTCATTTAGTATATAAAACATTATATATACACATACATATATATATACACATACATATATACATATATAAATATATATATAAAAAACAAATAGAAGCTGAATAAAAACTACTAGTATATTGATGCTCAAATTATACATACTTCATATTAATTCTATAATCTTATATTCTAAATTCTTCAGCCCCTCTTTATCTCCTGCTCAATTTTTTTCCATTAAATATTCCATTTGACTAAAAATACAGTAGATTACGGAAGTGAAATGGTCCGTGACCAGCATTTCTTTTACCGCTGCAGCGCTGCCGTCATCCACAAATCATACCGTCTGCCTAGAATGCTTCCTATCTAGGGAACATACTCTCAGTGCTGTATGAATCAGTCTCAACGTGGAGGCCAAAAGCAGCACGTCCACATGAGATCTTACTCATCGACTTCCTACTGTTCCCGTCTCTCCAGGCGTCTGCAGCGCAGGTACTGACACAAAGATAGCAAAGACCGAGATAGACATCTTAGCAGGAGTCTACAGCCTATATACACAACATCTTCTCTAGAATGAACCTCAGACATAAATGATTTGGGAAATCTACAACACTTATTAATACTTACAATCAAACCCTTATGATTGAACTCAAGCATATAAAGGTTATTATAATGTGTGCAGTGAGGTTTAGACTGCTCTGTGTGTGTCGACCTGTGAGATAATAAACGACCCGGTGACTGATAACAGCATGTCAGACAAGCCTGGAGGAATATATAGAGAGCCATACAACATCCATCTTTCATGAATTACTGCGAACCTACAGCAGAACAGAGTCATTACACTCTGATTTACAACCAGCTGCTCACATACACGAGAACAGCTCATGTTCAAGACGGATTTAGAAGTAATTCAAAGTGTTATTAACTAAACCGAAATTTAGCTATTAACTAAAATTACAGTTAAAAGGCTACAAGTACTACAACTGAAATAAATATAAAATAAAGCCAAACATGAATATATACAAAAGAAAATTTGCAGGGGAAAAAAATTCAAAACTTCAACTAATGTAAAAACTGATAAATGTATAAAAACTGAAAAGCAAAAAATAAATAATAGTAATAATAATAATAATAATAAACACTCAAACTAAAATGAACATGAAACCTGACAAAACATAATATAATAAAGGTAAATAAAAACGTATAGTAACAAACTATACCTAAATTAAAGTGAAAACTTGAAAAAATATACTAAAACTAAAATAAAATATAAATACAGTTGAATGAAATCCCAAAAAAGAAAAAAAAAGCAAACATAAAAAACTAAAATGAAAAAAAATAAAAAATAAAAAAAGACACGGTCGAAATACTAATAAAAAAGTCACACTATAAAAATATGTAAAAAAAAAAATAAATGAATAAAAAATTAGGGAAAGCCTTGGTATAAATATGACATCAACCAGCTCATTCACATATGCTCACCCATATTTACATTTCAATACATATTCAGTTAGCCTGATGAAGAAATTCAAAACGCACATCTTAACCAATCACAATAGAGGCCATTTATATACCCCCAAAAAAAGTGCACATCACTCCAAATTAAATAAGATAGCTTTTTCATCATCTTTCATCAAAATGTAATAACTTGCTCTCTGAATCAACTTTCTCTTTCAGAGGTTATTTATATAAAGAAGTCTTAAAGATACAGTAATAAAATCAGACACTGCATAAAGTGGTCACAAAAAGCTTAACAAGGGATATTTTGCTAAAACTTGCATTATAAATAGACTTCAGGGAGAAATAATACACTACAGAGTGCAGAATATGTAGACTAATGCAACATCATGATGTGTGTGCGGTAGTAACGCTGATCTATGGAAAACCACATTCATATTTCATGGAGCTGCGTGCCAACCGAGTGAGAGTCGACGTGGCATGAAAGCAGCGAGTCTTCAAAGGATCAGGTGAGCTCTGGGAGAACAACTCCAACTGCTGAACCTCACAGATAGAGCCTGATGAAGGACTCGACGCAGCATGAGCATGACACACACACACACACACACACACATTCAACACACAATCAGCAAAGACTGTGTGACTCAAAACCCAGAGCAGGAGGATGCTCGCATTAACATAGACTGGATCTTGTGTTATTTGGCAAAGACAGCAAAGTCACTGTTCCACTATCTGCTCAAGTAGAAAGATGCAATATACATAATTTATAAGCACAGACTGGCTAAACAGGCATGAACATGTTATAACACAAGGTGAAAAGTTCCAGAAATTCAATAGTCTTTTCATTCGCATTCCAGTGCATGCATGAGATTATTAAGGACATGAAACCTCCTTTGGAGGAATCTCTATCTTCAAAATGAAAATGTGCTGAAAACTTGCCTCAGGCGATCCTAAATGTAGAAGAGTTAGTTTCTTTATCAGATTTGGAGACATGTAGCATTGCATTACTTTGCTCTGCAGTGAATGCGTAATATTTTAGCAGTTTTTTGTGCAGCTTTTATCTTCTCCAGATGTTAACTGATAAACTGGACTGCTGTGGATTATTGTGATGTTTTTATCAGCTGTTTGGACTCTCATTCTGACGGAACCCATTCATTGCTGATACACTGATGCAATGCTGCATTTCTCAGAATCTGATAAATAAACTCATCTTTACGAAGTGTAAAATGAATGACTAAATACAGAAGCAGCATATAGCAGCTTTATAGTTGGTTTGTGGTTCATGTATAAATCACTTGGGGGGGCATTGAGAGCCGGTAACTGCTGTACTGAACATACAGTGAATCATAAATGATTTGTGCATCTGGGGATATTAACCAGGACGGCACGATCCATTCCCTCCAGCAGGAACAACCAAGAGAAAGTGTGTCAGACAATCAGGGAGCTGCTTCAATATGTACCAAGATTTTTGTTTTTAAAAGGGGAAAGATTTTGAAATTGTATTAACATAAATATATGTAATAAATCACTGTTTTGAAAGATAAACAAACACAAAAAAACATAAAAATAGTAATGTAATACAAAAAAATAAAGAATGAAATTAAAATTACCCAAAAATAAAAAAATAGAAATCTAAATTAATAAAATATCTAAAATATTTAAATTGTCATCATTTTCATTTTTTTTTTTTTTACACTAGTAAAAATATTAATATGTAATAAAAACATATTAGACAAAAACTACTTTGAATACAACATTAAAAATCTACATTTTAATTAAAAGCATATACAACTAAAACAAAACAAATACAAAACAAATATTACAATAAAAGAAAAGAAATTGAGTATTTGCATGACTATTGTTTGAGCTTGTTATTGAACATGCTGTTTCGAGGAGGTTTCTGATTGCTGGGATTGTTTTCTACACGACGCTCTACTATCATATTGGCAAGTTTTACACAGACAAACAAAAAGCTTGCTATAACATGCCTAAATAAATCATTCATGGTAAGACCAGGCAAATAAAGTAACAAAAGCACATCAGAGAGTCAATGTCAACTTGTTCCTGTCTGCTCTCTGCTGGATCGGCTTCACCGCTTTGTCCTTTTGATGATCATGTCCTCTTTTCACCTCCACATCTGTTACCCACCGTCTCCTCAGACCTCGCTTTTGATTTCTTTCTCACCGCGGTACAGCACACACATTTCACCGCAGAGGACAGACGTGTGTGTGTGTGCGTGTGTTTTAATGCACTTTCTCGAGCAAGAATGACACGGACATTAGTAATGAACTGACCTGCAGAGCGTCGTCTTCTTTGAGCAGCTCTTTCTGGGGGAACAGGTCCCGGGCCTGAATGTACTCCAGGCTGGGCGGCCCCTCCTCACCCTGAAAACACACACACACACACACGCACTATTACATATCAACTTCAGAAAACAAATTGTTCCAACTCACAATTTGACCAGAATTCTAAAGTGTCATTGGAATGTTCTGAACAAATTTGCTATGGCCAAATTATAAATCATGTTCCCTTTTTTTCCTTTTAAAGTATTAATGTCACTGCACAGAGAGTAAGAAATTTTCATATGCTTTTTTTTTGTCAGCCATCTCTATCTAAATGCTTGTTAAGGATGTGAAATGCAAAAAATTGAAACCGATCTAAAAAATGTTACGATGACAGACAAAAGTTTCGGGACGCAGTGTGTAAACATGACGATAAGTAAGTAACATCTTATATCAAAAATTGAAGGTCTTTTCTAAAATCTGAATAAATCTAAATAAAATAAAATGAAATAAAATGATGCACTGCAACAAGTTCCCAGACAAAGTGAGTCAATACTGAGAAGCATTAAATCTAGTTAATCGTGTGGTTGTCTGACCCAATATGCATTAATATTCATTCACATGTCATTGAAACACGCCTCATGCATGTGGATGAACAATGGAACCTTGTCTCACATCTGCTGCCTTTTCCAGCAGCGACATAACGGTTCTGCTCCATTTACAAACAACAATCAGTCAGAGACTCATGAGTGACAGACAAATGAACAATTAGCAGGAGACGACAGATAACTACAACGGTTGCCATCCGCAAACAACATACAACATTTACAGAGAGACTGTTCATGACAGACTACAACTCAATGATTAGGGGGGGAGAGAAACTACATTGAATTGCAATTTTTTTAGATGGAAAGATAGGACAGAGTTTCCGGTGCGGCAGAAACGTCTGATCTCAGGCCTACGTGTTCAGAGTCATCACGTAGTGGATTAAACATTGATCTGGAGGGACCTTGAGCCGCCGTTCACAGGACGAGGTGAAAGACCTGCGCCTGGCATCAGACGCCAGTGAAGAAATCAGCCACTGCAAAAGATGAGAAAGCCATCCAATGCAAACTCTACATGCAACAAGTGTTTTACGTTTTCAGATGACACTTGGAAGCGTTCAGACCTCATATTCTAGAGCGAAGAGCATCTGTAGACTTTCGCTCTGAACTCGGCACAGTTTGAGGACTGAGAAAAGCCCATACATTACCAATGAACTAACATCAGAAAAACCTCACACACAGCTTTCGTCATCTTTTTCCATTACTTCATGCAGCGGATGGGGCAGAAATAGCCACACAAGGCCTGTTAAAGTCTACAGCGATCAAAGTAGTTTGTCATCAGCAGCGTTAGAAGCTGGACGAGGTGTGGTGCATTCATACAAGGACATGAAAAAACCCGTGCAAGAATACCAGGAACATTTATTTAAGACATTAGTCAAAAGAGACCATGAGCAGCTGGTGTGCTCCAGAGTTATTTGTGTATTCATATACAAAAATATACTATTATAGTCATTTTTAAAAATACTATTTATATATAATTTTAGTATGTATATACAAAAACGCATACAGTTTTCATTAATGTTTTAAATTTTAAGTCATGTTTATTAGTTAAATATATTTATTTATTTATTTGTGTACATTACATGTCTACATATGCAATAACCATTTGACCTTATTTTATAACAGTTTCACTAAATTGTAACATTTCATTCAATTAAAATTTGCTTTAGCATTTATATACCACACTTCTATAGTTTAATATTTTCAATTACATCGTCTGTCTTTCTCATTTTCTTGTTAAAACAAAAAAAATTCATTAAATACAAAAAATATATTTTAAAATAGTTTAATAAATGTGCTTATTTATCTTTTATTTATTTAGTCTTAGATATTTTAGTATTTCACGTTAAACCAAAACAAAATTTACAATGAAGTTAAACTACATGCAAGTATGTCTTCAGATTTCAAGTAGCTTATTTATGGTATTAGTTTTAGCATGCCTGCTTCCACAGCACGTCTCATATGTCACTGGCACAGACCCAGACACGTCAATCAAGACTCTGAAACGTGTCCAAACACACAGCGACCCTAGAGGTCAGCTCAAAAGGTCAAAGGTCAGCACACAACAACAGGTGGTTCTGTGGAAACAGCAGCAGAAATAACAGGTGAAATCTTATACTATAACTGGACAAAAATAGAAAGAGTAAAATAACAGAATTGTATAATGTAACGTAGAATATCTCAGCGTTCTCTGTGTGTGAAACTAAAGGACACTAGAGTTATGAATCTGATTTAAGTGTTTGACTCTTGAATGTGGTGATTTAAAAACTAATCATGGGCTGTTTTCACATTTGAGTGATGATATTATATAAACAATTTACAATTAGTTCAATCTGTGTCTGAAAAGGTACTGTTTACCCAAAAATGCATTGTGTAATTCTTAAGCAAGAAGAATAAAATTGTATTCTCTTGTAAAATGTATCCCAATAATCTTTATTTACAGAGCAAATGACCCAGACACACACCGCCCCCCCGGTCACACTACAGACAGATAGACAGTGTGTGTGTGTGTGTGTGTGTGTGTAATCTGACTGACACAATAGCAGACAAGCCAGATGTGCCATCACACACACACAATCCTTTACACACACTCCAGATGTTCTCAAAACACACAACTGAGACACTTACCAGATCAAACATCACACACACACTGTTTTAGTGACCAATTATTAAACATTTCACGTTTGATGCCCCACATATTGAATATTTGTATACATCCTTGGATTTACTATAAAATCAACATAACATTCGACTTGCACTGATATGCAATTTCATAATTGCTGAAATAAACTGCATTTTATGAGATTTCTGGACACCAAAAACCCAATATAAATATTGCTCCAGTCTTCAGTGTCACATGATCCTTCAGAAATGACTCATCATCATGTGGTTATCAGTATTGTTTTTTGCGGAAACAAAATACAATCTGTTGTAGTTACACAGCTCTGTTAAGACACGCCACACTCCCAGAATTCCTATGGGTTCACACCCACAATTCCATGGGGCCGAGCATGGCCTGTTGCTATAGCAGCATTCTTTAGTAGTTCTCATGAAGACACAGAGGTCATGATGCTGATCAGAGCGAGACGCCCGCTGCCGTTTACTGAACCGCCATGACTCAGCTCATTTTATTTCTGTATGTGTTCATAATTATTTAAGTTTAAATAAATCGGTTTAAGTCATTTTTTTAGTTCCTGTCTGATCTATCGATCTTTTTTAGGCAGGTAATGTTTGGACACAACGAGTGAAAGGGCCGGAAGAAGAGTAACAGGCAGAAACAGAAGCAGAACTGCTGGCGTTGGTTTGACATGCAGAGTCCATCTGTGTGTTCCTGTAAAATCTGAGATGAGACAGAAAACATGCCTCCACTGAGGCAAGAGATCCAGAGTCATCCTGCACGCAACGAAATCTGCTAAACGGCTGAAGAACAGAGGAAGATCTATTAAATTATCACCTAAATAAATTAAAAAATATTTGATTTATATGTGGTTTATCTGCTGGATACCTAAATCATTGCTCTCTGTTTGCATGGAATTAAAGTGCAGTATTAGCTTTGACACAATAAACCAGTTAAACATCAAGCGGCCTCATTGACTAGTTTCTCTCAGAACTGCAGGTAAACCAATTTCAGTCAAAACATCACACTTCAGTGCTTGCAAAACAATTATAAAAGTCACAATATGTAAGTTTTCACCACTAGAGGTCACATTTTCAGAACAATAAGAGACGCAAAGTTCGATGACGCAGAGCGTGGAACACTGGGAGATGTTGTTTTCACAAATCATGTTCACGGATGAAAAGCTCATTTATATCCGTTTTATCACCTAACCACCTGTATTTGACTTTTACTTAATCAATAATATATATTTGCTTGCCCGTCTAATAAAACACACTGGAGTTTCTGAAGAGTCTCTGTCCAGTCCAAAGATGACTGACATTTCAAACAACATTACAGTACTGACAAAACTCTTATAAATAAACCTGTTATCACTCAAAAACAGAAGTAAAAATAAACACTGATGCCAAATATCGGTTAGCGGGCATACATATCGGTTAATCTATATGCATAAATACTGGCCCTGGTTATTGGTTAATGGTCATATAAGCACAAATAATATACAAAAAATATTGGTTAATCTATATGACTAAATACTGGCTCAATATTTTGTGTATAAACATGCAAAATATCTGTATTTTACGGGTTACAAAAAAGAATAAATTATCGGTCAATAATGCATAATAAAGCGGTCAGTTATGAATATTTGTTATCGAGTGCTTAAACATACAAAAAAATCGTTATCAATTATTTAAAAAAAAATTAATATTGGTTAGTATCTACAGCAAATAGAAATAATATGATCATTAAATATTGCACATAATCTGTATTATTTTTATTTTTTTTATCTATGTCAGTCAATATCCACTAAATACTTCAGCAAAAACAGGATATAATAATAAGATTATTATTCACAAGCATGCAAATAATCTGTATCGGTTATACTTTTGTTTTTGAAAAAGCAGTATACCGATAATCTACACTTAACACTCCAGCAGAAACGGGAGAAAGAAATAAAACCATGAATAAGTATTGATTCTGCATATTGTTATCAGGCACATTAAATAAATAATCATCACCTTTGTCTGTACCGGTTCTCTAATCTCTGATATCTGAACCTGCCGCCTACATAGTGCACTCGATTCTGGAACAAAGCCTAAGTGTGTATTTGTCTGGAGTGGAGGAGAGAAAGGGAAAACTTCTGTCAGTTAATAGAGACGGATGTCTACAGAGCTCTTGATTCAGCTGCAGAATCTCCTCACTCTTCAGCCGCTCGTGTAAATGATCCAGCACTTTCTCCATTAAGCAGATGAATGGAGAGAGCCATTGTTTCCATGTTCCTGAGGCTTGGAGCCAGCAGAAGCTCTCTGAGGACTGAAGAGGGCACGCAATAGATTTAAGATCAATCTTTCTGATGGGCTTGAGTTTTCAATCAATCACTCAAAGCATCCCACAAACAATTCATCACATTCTCTATCCTCAACGTACATCTGTGCTCTTTTTTAATCAGCCGATGGAGGGCTTCTGCTGCGTGTGCATTCTAGCTGGTTAAAGACGGAGACATTAACGGGGGAAGATTTTACTCGCTTAACAAGGATCGGCTGCAGACGTGCTATTAATAGCTCTAAATGACACAGAGATCTTCAAACGGCACACAGACACACCACAGACTCCTTAAGCAAGTTACAAGACAGAAATAGGACAGGAACGAGGCCAATACACTAGAAGAACCCAAACATATAAAAAGTGACGACAATAGTGGAAAGTAAAAAAAAAAGTGAGGCTAGAAACATTCTAACAACACAAAAAAAACTAAATTATTAAACTAAACACAGGATGAAAAAATATTACACAATTATTCTAAAATATAGGTTTTAAGTACTAAAATGACTTTAAATGAAACTGAAATACTAATAAAACTGGAAAAATATAATAAAAAATACACTTTAAATTCTTCTTAAATAAAAACACTTTTTATAAAGATTTTTCAAATTAAAATTATTATTAGTATTAAATTTTAAGTATTCAAATACTGATAAAAATATTATTTATTTTTTTTGTTCAGGAAATGTAATATAATATCAATAAATAGTTTTACTGAAATATTAAAATAAGATGTAATTGAATTAATTAAATTAATGCATAAAGTGAATTTTAGGTACAAAAACACGCCAAAACATTTATTTATTTATTTTCAGATAACTTTATTTATTTATTAATAAATTAGGGCAAATTCTGAAGATCACTAATGAAAGGCAAAAACCTGTAAAATCAAGATAAGCACGAAACTTAAAACTCACCCGTATAAAGAACATTTTAGACACAAAGACCCTGTTAAAACATCTCAGACAACATATATTGTACATATTTTAATAAGTTTTACATGCATTTAATTCATATTTTATTATTTATTTAATTTATAAATATATTGACAGTAGTCAAAACCAAAAACTTATGCATGTCTGTGTAGCTAGAAATGTTCAGCTACATGCATATTTTAGGCACTAAAGACGTGTCAGATGAACATCTCTCAGAGCTCATCGCTGCTGCAAGGCATCACCTCTCGGCAGTTTACAGGAAACGTTCTCGAGTCAAAAGATGCTTTATGAATCCATCAGAGGTCAGCTGACCCTCAGACCAATTATCTTGTCACTTCAAGACAGCGGCACAAAAAATGTCCTGTCGCAGGCTCCGAGTCTCTGGGAACACGGTGATTGAGGACGCTGCGGTTTTTGCCTCGTCACGCTCGATTCCCTCCCCTCTATCCCCAGCTTTACCTCATTTGTTCGTTGCCGGTGAGAGAACAGCACGAGCTGGAAATAGAGTAACACAAGACCAAGCACAGAGTCTGCACTCGCTAATGCTTCCACAACAACGCTGCCAGCATCAAACCATCAGACTAATAAGTACTAAAATTACTAAACTAGAAACCAGAATAAAAACTATATAGAGAAACATTAGCAAAAGACAAAATGAAATAAGATAAATAATAAATTAAATAAATATTAGTAAAATATATGACATAATAAACAAAACTAATTAGACTTATATCAAATAAAAGCAAAAGCAAATGAAAATAAAAAAACGAATAATGAAAATAAATATAGTTTGGGAAATTATTAAAAAAATACATATTAAAAAACAAAAAACTTAAGGTATATGAATACTACTAAAACACGACCGGCGCTTTATGTCACTGGTTATTTCCTGTCATATCCCATCATATACTCTCAAGCTCTAGATCGCTCGGCCGCAGGAGGACAGGAACATGAATTAAATCATTCGAAGAGCTTTTGGGACAGGACAGCTATTGGTTTAATTCATTAACACAATCATCATCTACTGTAATCTGGCGGAAAGCGGCGACTAGAGATTATTACAGCGATTCAGATTAAAACACACTCGTCCAGACACGCATTCGTCTCGTTTCAATGGACACCGCTTTACTCTTCCCTCATATTCATATACAAGAAAAAGAAGAAAAGAGAATTCGTCTTTGCGTTAACGAATTATTGAACAGATTTTGGGAAGAACAAAAAGATGCATAATGGGTGCACCAGGAACAGCACAACGAGAAAATGTAGCTACGCTATTCAACAAAATAAATATGAAGCTTTGTAAATATACAATGTTCATATTGAGGTTGAGCAGTTAAAAGACAGGACAGCAATTACCAAATGTGTCTGCAAAACACAAACACATACTTTTGCAATCACTTCAGCAAAAAAATTACCCAACCTGGGGTGCGTTTCCCGAACAACGATGTAACTCGCTGATAAACCAGCGTAGTGCGATGCATTGTTTTGGAAATGAAATAGCTACATACGACTGTTTCCCGAACACGGTCGCATCTCCGTCGTTTGAACCACGTTAGTTCAACAACATAGGGCCATTGTTAATGACGTCACACGCATGTCGTGAACATATACCTTCTGCTATTAAACTGATTAGAGATCTCTAAGATGCTGCTGCATTGAACATGACACATATTGACTAATTTATTATTTTTGTTCACTGTCATTTTGCTTTATTTGATCTTTGAATCATCGCGGGTTCCCTCATACGTCATACTCCGAGATTCCCTTAGTCTTTTTTGCGCATGCGCACTTTTCGAAAACAGCGTTTAGAATGGACGTGCAAAAATACATAATTAAATCGCTTTTTATATTTAGATAGAATGGAAGATAAAGATAGTAATGCATGTTAGTTTGCTTCTTGTGCCCAAGAGCATATTTATTAAAGCCCATATATCTTACTAACAAGAAACTATGCTTCTAACCACAGGTCCAGTGCTGTAGTTCAAACCACGTACATTTGTGACGTTGACTGCGAATGTTCGTTTGAACTATGCTTTCGGGAAACACCTAATCGTTGAACTATGCTGGTAACGAGGGAACTTGCGACCATAGTAGGCTAACTATGCCTTTGGGAAACGCACCCCAGGATAGCACAAAGAAGTCTGATGACTGAACAGTGCAGGTGCAGATATTAAGAAGGAGAAAGAAAAAGTACAACAATATTGGTTTCCCCTTTTCCTCATCCTTTATCCAGTGATCTGCCCTTTCTTTGTGCTATCGATCAACTTATTAAGTGTCAAATCAAATGCACTTTATCACGCCTGCCTGCTTGTTTTCCAAAAGTCATCTTGAGCAATGGAGATGAAATGCTGCCTGTGGTTTATTTCAGCTGATTAATTCCACCTGGGATATTTTTATTTGTCACATACCTGTGACTGACTGACTTATCATGGATGGATAAAACTTAAAAAAAAATGGTTTTGGTTATGTTGACATGCATATTCTGATCTTGCAGATTAAAAACTGAGCTTCTATGGAAACAAAAACTGTTGCAAATATATCGTGACAGACAGAAAGACAGTACAGATAGCCTAGATAGATACACCCACACAAATACACCCACACAAATTATCTCTCACATCTGTTGCCATCAGTAGGGTATAATAAAATACATGATGAGATGAAATACAGAAGAGAAACGCAAGACAAGCCATTTGGTGACATTATTTAGACTGACAAAGTGTATTTGCACAACAGATTGGGTGACCCAAAGCAATGTCAAAACCTGACTGTGCCAGATGAGAAATTAAAAATGACAGACTCCAATATGTTGCACAGAAGGGCGGCAACAAATACAAGGCGTTGAGAGAATATGACAGAGGCTCTGTAAAGGAACCATGGTGCCTCTGTGACAGCGTCTTAAAACTCAATACAACAACACAAAGACCAGGAGATGCGTCACGGTATTAAATCTCTAATCACATGCTAAAGGAGCCCTTTGTGCTGATGAGATTCATAAAGTGCTGTCGGATTCAATTTGGGGACAATATTTTTCTCAAATCTCAGAGGGCAAATCATTATCATAATGTGGGGAAAAAAACTATTTATAGAAACTGAAATATTTTACAATAGTTTGAACCTCATATGCATACAGTGCAAACAAAAAAAAAAGTCTGCCGGTGTAGAACACTGGCAGTCTGAGAACTTTAATAATGTGCTGTATATAAAGTTGGCCAGGTATGACCGCATTGACAGCACTGACCTTTTCTCGCAGGGTTGCTTGTGTAAAGACACATCGACTGAGCCTCAAATAAAACCAAATGTGTTATGCAAATCCCCTTTGTGACTGAAAAATACATTCAATACATTTAGGTTAATTGTATACCAATAGAACTACAAAATGTAATGTACAAATATTGTGATAAATGTTGTCAAACTGCCCTGTTTTTAGCACATAAAGCAAACATTAAATATGTACTGTACACTTTACATATGACTTACACCAAACTTTATACTATTTAAAGATTCTCTTCATTTCTTTGGAATCCCTGACTCATCTCAAATCAGAAGTCATATACGGAGGCTGCTGTCTGGCTGTATTACTTCCGCTCATTCCCTTTCTCAGACCCCCACTGATTGAATTTGGCTTTGAAATATGTTAAGAACTAATGGAAACAAATGAGAGGGTAGGCGGCTCTGTGAATAATGATATTCATTTCCATAGGTTTTTGCTTTTGCTGAATGCTTTCGAGAGCCAGCAGGATGACTTTTATGTTATTAAAGTAACTAGGTGGATAAAGGAGGACCAAATGGCCTTCATTACTGCACATATCTCAGGCTTCATATACTTTACTTATGAAGTGGCCGATCGACTTAACACAACACATCATGTCACAAGAAAGTGCATTCGGGGGGTGATGTGTCTGATACGCAACTCCTTTTGTTACAGTATAATGGATTTTTTTGTACTGTGGGAGTCATAATGGAGTCTCCGTTTTATTAATACACACACTGTACACACACACACACAAATTGAGAAGAGTACTTACACAATGAAATGCACCAAAAGCACTATATGTCACTAAATGAAACTAAATTACTAATTCAATAACTAAATTACTTGATAATAACTTACTAGTAAGCTTTATTATCTATGCAAGAATAATTACACCTCCTTACTGCTGATTGGCTACAAGTGTGTTTTGGGACTCAGCTTAATACACCTTTTTAGTTGTTTCGGTACAAAAGTTACACTAGAGTCCTCAATCCAAAATATTGCCTTCTGATTCTGCTTCACTGCAATCCAATTGTGAGCAAGCAAAATTTCTGCAATTCTGTTGTGATAAACTCTACATATTGGATGGCTAGAGGGTAAGTACATTTTCAGAAAATGTTCATTTTCAGCTGAGCCGTTTCTTATTAGGCAGTTATTCCATTTTTGTGCTGAAATAATGTTAGCTAAATTTAATTTCACCCTTTCTGCTGTCTTCTGCTCTATCCATTTCCTGTTTGCTCCTTTCAATTCCACTGGTGTTACCTCATCTCTGTTTTCTAGTCTCTCTAACTTCTGAACTGCGTGGTTCTCCTGTCTCACACAAACGTTACTCTGCTGCCCCCCAGGTAGGTTTGTGTTATTGTGTCCTGCTGCCTGTCTCCATCAGACTGTTAGAGCTGTGGAGTAATGAATGAATCTATCTCCACACACTGACCGCATTGCCACCATTGGACCAGATTGGGCCATATATCACACTGTGATAGCGGAATGTCTGTACTTTTCATACGGAAACAACTATTCACATATAGTGGGGTGTCTGAAGCTAGTTAAAATACTTCTATTGTATTTTATTTTTAATTGAATAATAATTTTAAAAATCATAATAAATTCTTGTGCTTTTTTGGAGCACTGGTGGACTTCTGAAAATACAACCATGAAGCACATTAGCTGGTAAAAAAAGAAAGGTATTTGACATGCCTGATGTTCATTGCCGTTTCACAACCCTCATGTAGTAAACCAGACAACTGACTAAGAAAAACAAACAAACAAAAAACATACCTCCATAAAGTTTAAAATGCCATGAATGGTTTCTCAGTTTGACTTCTGAGTAGAAGGAGTTGCGTGTTTTCTAAGACCTGTCCAGCTGGGTGAGCCTGTTTACCTGTAATTTCCTCCTGCTGGTGTGGAATCTCTATTAAAGCTCCACTAAAGGTCAGAGAGAAAAGGCCAATCACTCCTAAAAAAAGCTTGCATTGATTACTTAAAGTTCATTTAGAGAGGGTGTAAATAATATAAATCCAAACAGGCCCCCAAAGGATTTCCAGTGAATAGGTATTAGTCATTATATTCAAAACAGCATTGCCAACTTTCATTTTTTTTATGATTTGTTTTAGGATTTTATTAGAATGTTTCATACACATTTGTTTGTTAATAATACTGATTCTCATACACTTGTTAAATATATAGCCACTATATTAAACTACTAAAATAGGTGGGAAGTGCACAGCTCCAACTAAACATTCATACATTTCCCAGCAAGATTTGATTTAAATAATACTGAATGTGTCTGAAGTTGTTTATTATCTATGACCAATGTAGAACATCTGATTTCAGGTTGTTGTAATAGTTGATATGTCTTTTTAAGAGACTTACAGTATTGCAAATACAGTATTGCAGTATCTGCTTGCAGAGATTTTATTTGCATTGACTGAATATACCATTGGTATATGAAAATGATCAAGATGCAATTGAGAGAGACAAGTTTGAGTCATCTGACAAATTTCTGGCTGAGCTACCTTTAGAATGTGTTGTATTTTATAAATATTTGTTATATACGCCACCATATAAAGGTGTACAACAAATACAAACAGTCCAAATCTTTCAGAAAAGCCAACTATTTTATTATTCAAAGCTAAGCATATCCATTCAATAACACATTTTAATCCTCTCAGAAACTATTCAACATGTGCACAACATGAACACAATACTTTACACTTTGATGTGTTCCCTATACAGTCAGATGCTTTAATTTATTATAATTATATTCATTTACAATTATAATAGCAAAAACAACACCTCCTTTCTAAAGACACAACTTTGTTTGTGTAAAAAAGGTCATTGTACCATTGGGTATTTTTTATCATCACTTCAGAGTCCATATTGGGTTTTGAGGCCAGTTTTACTATTATTTATTTAAACAAAATGGAATCATTTTGAGGTGCTTGAAAAAGCAAATAAATTGTCAGAGCTCTCGAGAAGTGAGAAGGCATCTAATGTGCTCATTTAAAAGCCTTTTGATTTTCGTTCTCATGGCAGTTTAAAAAGCAAAGCCCTCACTCATTCTCCTGAGGCTGATTGTAAAGGTCCACATCCTCTCTGGGCCGCTACTGATCTCAGGTCTTTGATTGTACAGGGTGAGCATGTAAGCTCTGAAGATGAAGTTTTTGATGTTTTAAAAAGAAAAAAAGACTTTAGAATGACTTTAGTACTCAAACAGTATTCTCAATGAGACCTTGAACATCTCTTTATTGAAAGAAACATCAGTTGTGCTCACACTGCTGACAGCGAGAACTTCCTTTCCTTTATTTTATAATTATGTATTTAATTTTTTTATTAGTTTTGTTTTATTTTTTATTATTATTATTGCAATTTAAAAAAATGAATAGGATATTTTTAATCAATGACAAACTTAAGGAACACTTCAGGAAGTTCAGATTGTGCCGCTGCTGTGAAGTAGTGTTTCTTCAGCTAATGCTGTCACATCTCAGAGGTGGATTTAAAAAAATATAAAAACAGACTGCAACATTTTCCTTTTTGTTATGTAAAGGTCACATTTTCTCAATGCTGTCATTAAATCTGCTACTTTTTAAGTTAAAGGGTTAGTTCGCCCATTTAAGACATGAAGTTGTATGCAATCCTTACCAGCACTACAGTGTATACACACCGAC
>JAUCMT010000093.1:46796-78862 GCA_032357475.1 Enteromius thamalakanensis
GACAGTCCAATTTTTATTTGTCAACTACCCATACACTAAAAATATATTTTAATATATAAGTAACATATGTAACATAATAAAAAGGAAAAAATAATTTTCATTCTAAGAGTTAGAAATAACATTACAGAGGTTTATTTGGAGTTTTTCGGTTTGTTTTTTTATCACATCATCTCTGTCAGCAACCCATATAATTACATTTATTAGACAATTATGATATACAAAATTAAACATTAAATTAATTAAACGTTGTTGTTTTTTCTCCCAAAAGCAGACCCAAAATACTCTGTGTAACACTGTACAGGTGATCGGTGTGTGTAGATGTGGGCAGATGAAGCGTGATCTGTGATGATCTGTAAACTGTGAGGTGTTCTGAGCACCAGCTTCTTCCTGTACCTTCATTCGCCACATGAAAACATTCCTGTTAGGATCCGTATCCTGTTATTTCATAAGAGAGGTGAATCTGATCTACCCGAGCATTGGAGCGCTAATAAACCGTCCTACACCTCAAGATCTGCACGCTTTCTCACAATTCTGCTGATTGAGGGGAAATCTGTGCAGTGTTAAAGAGAGCTGGAAAGCCAGTTGTTCCATCAATTATATGGTGGTAAATTAATGGGTGTGGTTTATGCTATTTACTGTACATGTGCATCAATGCAAACAATTTTTACTTTTTACTTAGTAGTCTGTCTTAAATCAAGAGATACTTAAGATGCAAAATAATTAGTAATGTCAAACAATTAATTAAGAGTAATCACATAAAAAATGGTTTACATAATGTTTGTGTAGGTTACTGTGTTTATTTATCATATATACAGTATATATATATATATATATATATACACACACACACACACAAATATGTATATATGCAGGTATACATTTAAGATTCTAAGAGGTTAGAAAAATCAATGTATGGCATATCATGTAAATCCATTTTGATTTAAGAATATTTCAATATTTGTACCAAAAAACTGAGGTAGAAAAAAACTTTTGCACATGCATATATCGGTCATTAAAAAATCATGTACCACAAAACTGCTTTCTTCAACATGCTTACAAAAAGAAAAGCTTTCTTTCTTTCAATTTAATTTAAGTTCTTGAGTTGAGTGTGCCTCCTATTATATATTTATTTTGTTACTAACATTACTCCTACATTTGGCCGATAAAAGACCCGTTGACAGGATGCTACAGGTCTCTAAGGGGATTGTGGGAGTTTTTGCCCAGGCTTGAGAACGAGAGAGAGACCAGAGGGGGAAGATGGGAATGGGAAGTGTCTCTTTCATAGCAAGGTGTGACTTAATCTCCCGTAAGGAGTCTGTATGAGCACTGAAACACATGCCTCTGCTTGCTGCCGCCGCAAAAACTACAGGCTGTGAACATCACTCATACATCTGCACTTCAGCAGCGCTCACAGAAATACTGCAAAACAAATATTCCAAAATGATAAAAAAAAAGAAATGAGATCAAATAGTGTTTATGAAACAGAGATTGTGTGTATATATGTATATACACACACTTTTGACAATACATTACTTCATTCATAATAAATATACTATATTGCTACAGATTTATAAAGTAATTATACCTACACTGAGAGTTGAAAAGTATGGGGTCAGTAAGGTTTTTAAGAAATTACTATTTTTTATTAAATATGGTTGACTTTAAAAAAAAGAAAAAAAAAAAACTTTAACATTTCACAATTTTACTGTATTTTTGATTTATTTATCAAATATAGATCCCATATTAAATATATGAAATATTAAAAGCAGTCCTGTGATAGTAAATGCATCCTACGATGTGAGATCAGGATAATTCACAGTCCCAGCGTCTGTTGCCAAATCTCTCCTCCTGTCACCACAGGGCTTCACTTGTCTGTGTTTTGCAATCGATTGAGGAATCCAGCTTTTAAAAGCACTAAGAAGAGAGCGAGAAAGAGGAGCCAGACCGGAGCCCAGGAATCGTTTCATGTGGTTATGAGTGATATCATTCCCACTGCGAGTGTGTGTGTATACACACCTGATAGAGCCATCCAAACAGCATCTGCTCTTGCTTTGAACCAAGTTCTCCAACTCAAACACACACTTTTATTAGTGAATAAACAAACTGTAGCAGAAGTAAACATCTGTGTACTTGTGTATCCAGAGACGCTCTACAACACTGCTCCTTCAGTCACTCACAGACCAAGAGACATTTAAGACTTCTTAAGGAATAAATTCCTCAATTTAGTCCCTATAGGCCCTAGTCTATAAAAAACAAAACAAAAAAACTTTTACTATAAGTTCTGATCACACTGTGAAATATGTATTTGTCTGGGTGTCCAGAACAAACGTCTAAAGATTCCTAAATCAAGATACAGTTACTGGAGAATCATTATTATTATGTTTTTAGATTTTTTTAAAGTTGATTTTTCTGATCCCACTGGAAAATACTTGTTTCCCTACATTTTCAACTAAAACTCTATTAATTGTGATAAAATATAAATAAATAATAATAAGTTAAGTCATTTTGTGTTGCAAGTAATTTTAGATGTTGTAAAAATTGTTATTTAATAAGAAACTGATCAAAAATGAAGTGAGTTTATGATGGCAGTTTTTATTTGATAACTTTATTTTGCATCTGAAGTAAAAATATCTTGATATAAGGATCTTTAGATATTTGTACTGGAAAACAAAACAGCATTATTGATAGTATAACATTAAATTAAATCAGACCTAATTAAATGTAAGGCTTTAATTTGTGGAGGGGTAAATTATAACAGTTAAGACCTGAGGAAAGCCTGCGTTTATGATTTGACGTCCAGTAGTTATGAGAGTTCTGATTGGATGGATGTGAACAACAGTTTCCATCCTCCTCAGTATTGTCTCTATTATTGGAAACCCCTTCAAATAAAGCATAAACCACGAACTCACAATCACCACATACGCTTTTAGTGCCGTCTCTATTCTAAACGGCAAGCTTTGGCCGCTGATGTCTGGAAACAGCAGTGTTCCTCTGCTATAGGGTGAAACACAGTCTGTTTGGTCAAGACTGAGTCACGACTATAAATCGTGAGCACCGCCCTGTTAGACCTCCACATAACCAGCACATCTTTTCACGGATTGGCTCCATGATGATAGTACTCAAGAATAAAGGGGATGTTTTAGAAGGCTCATCAGAGAGCTTAGATTACAAAAAAACATTATATATGTGTGCGTGTGTCATTATGTTAGATTTGCAATTGCCAAAGGAAGTGATATTGAGCAGAGCAAATACAGAGGCTTCAGCGCAAGCTGCAAACAAGACCATAAAACATCTGAAAACTCCAGAGCACTTCTGGAAAAGCATTCCTCAGACGGCTGAAATTAACCTGTATCAGAATGACTGGATAAAAAAACAGCTTACAACATCATCTGATGTCTGATGAAGACGAGACAGAAGACGGAAGGGTTTAGTGACTCTTAATCGATTCTGAAGTATATAGAGATATACTCTCCGCCCAGATTCAGTCAAATGGAGAAAAGCTGATTGGACGGTGCTTCATAGTACACATGAACAATGAACAAAAACATCAGCAAAAGCAACCCAGGAGCTATTCTGAGTTATTCTGAATATTCTGAGATGGCTAATTTTTTTATTAGTTTTATTTTAATAATACTGACGAAACTGTATATTCATATTTATTAATATAAAAAAATAAAACATTTATTAATATTTTAATATTTAAAAACACAAATGTTTGAACAGTTAGGACCCTCATTCATTAGTTTAGGTCTAGGTTCAGCTTTTCTCAAGTCCCTGGTGGTCTTCTAAATCCTGGGCTAAACTTTTAACCCAAAGCTAAGCACATTCCCTCGTTCACCCGCTCCGGGCCTGCAGCGATCCTTGTCCTCTGACCCGCTTCTCTGCTGTGTTCAGGAGCACAGGCCCGGGCCGATCCGATCCGCAGAGATATTTCACAGCCAATTAAACCACGGCTGATCTTCAAACAACACTCACTGCATCAAAGGCTGAAAAATTACGACAGTAAAATGTATCCAGCGGTGGCACTGCAGGGCACAGCAGAAATACCACCGCATTCCCTGAGAGCGTGTGTGAGAGAGATACTGAACAGCTCAGGAATCACCAGACCGGCAGGCATTTTAATAGCTGTAATTTAACAGTGATTAAAGCTGCACTGAAGAAAGAAAAGATTCTCACTCAGAAATGTCTTGCAAATTTCACAAATAACAACATAAATAGCATGTAAACACGTTTAACTTGGAACTAAAAAAAAAAAAAAAAAACGTTCTAGTAAAAAATTTTTTTTTTTTTTACCATGTAACTTTTTGTGCTTGAAAACAATGACTACTAACCATTTTATAATAATTTCTGCTTTTTGAACTTACATGCCACTAATAGTAATGTGTAATATCAGCTAAAAACATGCTGTATAAATGAACAAATCTATTAAAAGAATTCTCTTTTGCTAAACAAAGCCACATTTATTTATCAAACATACTTATGCGTTATTATGAAATATGATTCACTACTTAACACAAACTTAAAAAAAAAAAAATAATGTAATTTTATATATATACAGTATATATATATATATATATATATATATATATAAATATAATGTGAGAACTTGAATGATACTGTATTTCAGCTTGTCATTTCCATTTTGTTAAAAGGAACCGTATGTAAGAAATGTATTGTGATAATCATAAAATGTCTCTGTTATGTTCAACAGGCAAAGAAAAACATGCTTATTTCAAGTACTCGTATCGCTGACAGCAGTAGTACAGCCTGGATATTCTTGTTTAAGAAGCGCAGTTGCAGTACTCAACTGATGTTTATGTTGTCATGTTTTGTTTTGGTCTGAAGCTCCACCCTCCATCTGTCTCCCAATCACAAAGTCAGTAGTGTTTCGTTATCCAGATTGCCTGCTCTGCATAAACAGCGCATCCCATCGTCATTGCGCTTGTTCTAGTTACTGTCTTCAATTTGGCAACCTGCGTGTGCGTCAAGTCTGAGTAGGAGGGGCCAGAATTTGAACTGCAATACCTAGTTCAACCACTCGGTGTCAATCCTACATACAGTAGCTTTAAATTTATGCACTTAGAAATGCACAGACAATAAAAACGAGTAAAACAACACAGAAGTAGCTTGTGTTTTACTCTTCAACCACTAGAGGGCCAAAGTCCCAGAGCTGTTTTAAATGGCAGCGGGTCACTGTGTGTCCCAGCATCAGGCTCCTGGAGTTATATTTAGGGCAGCATTCCTCACAGTTCACACACAGACACACACACACACACACATCGACCATCTGACATGAGAAGAAATGAACGCACCTTCAAGAATGAAATGAGACACAAACATTGTGCATTCCCCCACACGCGTACATACGTTTAGCTATCTACATGAGCTACACAGATAACATTTAATTCAAAAAACATGCTTTAACAATCTATCCTGCATAAAGCACTATAGAAATACATATGACAAGCTCATTTTAGAGCAGTACTTTTCAGCTGTTTTTGCTTCAGCTTTTACATTAGAGCTCAACATATATTATTTTTAATAAGGAAAAATATCTAGTATATATATATATATATATATATACTGCTCAAAAAATAGAGGGCACACTAAAATGACATCCTAGATCTGAATGAATTAAATATTTGTGTTAAATACTTTGTTCTTTATATAGTTGAATGTGCTGACAACAAAATCACACAAAATAACCCATGGAGGTCTGGATTGGGAGTCACTCAAAACTGAAGTGGAAAAACACTCTACAGACTGATCCGGCTTTGATGTGATGTCCTTAAATCAAGGCTCAGTAGAGTGTGTGTCCTCCACGTGCCTGTATGACCTCCCTACAACACCTGGACACGCTCCTGATGAGGTGGAGAATAGGATCTCTGAGGGATCTTCTCCCAGACCTGCACTAAAGCGTCCGCCAGCTCCTGGACAGTCGTGATGCAACGTGGCATTATGCTGGAGGATGTTGCAGGCAGCAGAACCTTCTCCACGGCGTCTCCAGACTCGGTCACATCTGTCACATGTGCTCAGTGTGAACCTGCTTTCATCTGTGAAGAGCACAGGGCTCCAGTGGAGAATTTGCCAATCTTGGTGTTCTCTGGGAAATGCTAAACGTCCTGCACGGTGTTGGACTTCCTGGATGAGCTGCACTACCTGAGCCACTCGTGTGGGTTGTAGACTCCGTCTCATGCTAACACAAGAGTGAAAGCACCGCCAGCATTCAGAAGTGACCAAAACACCAGCCAGAAAGCAGAGGAACTGAGAAGTGGTCTGTGGTCAGCACTCCTTTATTGTGGGCGTCTTGATAATTGCCTGTAATCTCCACCTGTTGTCCGTGCCATTCACACAACAGCAGGTATTGTAATATTTCACAATATTGCTGATTTTACTGTATTTTTAATTAAATAATGATCCTAAACTGAATATAAGAACGAGTACTTCATTTGTTTGCCTGTTTATAAGTCTGTGCCTTAGAATTCCTCAACTCATATTAACATACATATTTTAATACCTATGGATGTGGAAAAACAAGAGACGTCACTCTGCTCTGTATTCTTCCAACACCTGTACATCTCAAAAGATTATCACACACACTTCACACTCCAGTGAGAGAAAGCAGAGAGATATGAGCGTGTTTAGAAGGCAGGAATGCCATCTGATCTGCTTTCATGGTTTTTTGCCGCTCTAAACATCAGCTCTACAGTCAGAAGCCTGAAAAGAGCTCAGATCCCAGACTCCCACTGGACGTGTGACCCGAGAGTGACCCTGCTATGTGTGTGACGTTTCCAGCAACAGGAAAGACAAAACCTGGATTAACGTGACAATTACAGTCATGTGATATTTATTCTGCATTCCATTCAACTCAGAAAACTTACTATAAAGAATGAGAATGAATTTTTTAGCAAAAATATTGAAAATAATGATTAAGAACATTAAATACATTCGTTTTACTATAATGTGGAAAAGCAGGTTACCCTGGGTAGTATTTGTTGTACTTGCTGTTTTAACTGAGAAAAATATATACTAGAATAATGAGGATAATAGTAATATTTTATTTTTATTGTAATATTTTAAATAAATAAATGCCTGTCTTTTTACATTTATGTTTTTTTTTAATTAAAACTTATTAATTTGATAAATAATTGCAAATTGTAATTACAAATATGAAAAAATACAAATTATATTTGTGTATATGACTATATAACTCAGAAAATGATTAAAACACATTTGACAATAAAACCCTTAACTTCAACCATTCATGCTTTAAGGACCGAACACACACACACACACACACACACACACACACACACACACAGACGCACACACAAACAGATGCACAGCTGCAGAAAAAGGAGTTGTAGGCTCTTGTGTTCTCATCCATGTGAGAGGAACCCGTTCCAAGGGGAACATCCCAGAAAGTGTGTGACAGAGTGTGTAACAACAAGAGAAGAGTTATCGACCTTGAGCTTCAAACACAACAGATGCAGCGCTGGAATCCACAACAACTGTGGGAGCCGTTGCCCAGCGACAAATGGGCCAAACACACACACACACACGCACGCACACACAAAGCCATGTATGAGTGAAAGAGAGTGGCACAGGCATCTCTCTCACACTCGCCCTGACAGCCACTACATAAAAGACAGATACGCCCACTTCCTGTGCAGCGTATGAATGCATTCCATCTCCAATCAAACTCTCTCTCCGATGATGATGATGATGATGATGAGGGACGTCCTGCAAACAAAGCCGCCCATTCTTCTGTCTTTATCACACACATGATAACATCAACCCGCAAAAAACACTGGAACAGCTACACACACACACACACACACACACACACCCGAGAAAAACACTTTACTCTAGTTCAGTCTGACTGCAGCCAAGAGCAAATCAGAGGTTATTACAGCATTTATCATGTTTATGTATTATGCTTACAATAAAAAGTCACGTAACTCATGACTTATATGTCTTCGCAATTCAATATAGCTTATTATAGTTATGTAAAACCATAAACTAATTTGTTAACTATAAAAAAAATATATATATATATATATATATATATAAACAAACCTTAAATTCATATAAAAATATATATAAAACTGAAATAAAATGAGTAAAAACTATAGGCTAAAAAAACACAAACTACAACTTAATAAAAATAAAAACTAAGCTAAATACACACACACAAAATATTTTTTATTATTTTTATTTATAATGTTGAAGATTGAAAGTCTCTTCTGATCACCAATGCTGCATTTGAGTAAAAATACAGTCAAATTAAGTCTAATATTTTTATCTATGTGCATTTATCGTAAAGCTGAATTTTTACCATTATTACTCTAGTCCTCAGTGTCATGTGATCCTTCATACATCCTTCTTATATGTAATCTTATATATTAATATATGCAGATATGTTCTTATATATTAATAAGCCGATTCATATTTTTCGTAAGTTTGAGGAGCGTGTTAATGACATGGCTAGAGAGTAGCTGTATTTTCGGAGAGGATCTGGTTTCCTGTGATAGAGGATGAGGCGCTCCATCCATCATGCTTCACACAAACACACTCTCTTTAAAGTGCTTCACAGAGAGCATACACATGTCCTAAAGCATCTGAAATATGATTATGACCCTGTACAGTCCCTGAAATGACAAAAACACGTCCGACAGACGGAGGGAAACAACTCTCACGCAGGACAAACGTGTCTCCTTTCTATTTGGATGAAGTTTCAAAGGCGCTAAAGGAACTTAAAGCTTGGAAATCAGAACCAGCCAAGAATTTATCTCCATCTGCACTTCCTGAAGTTCCAGCACTGGAATCAACTTTAATCCAGTGCTATCCTGCACACACTTCACGTGACAGCAGCAAAAAACTGCTTTAGATTAAAGCAAAAAATAAAAGTATCATAAAAGTATCAAGTTCATAAAAAGCACCGTAAAACTACTGTATAATTAGATTTAAAAAACAAAACATCTGATTGTATGACAATTCGACAGAAAAATGTCTGGATTGCACTACAGTTGTGACAATATGCCAAAGTATCAAAATTAAACACTGATAAGGTTTATTTTATTTATGCTAAATATTTTAATATTATGAAACCCAGACATGCTTTATTACACATTTGTAAAGAAAAATATATTTAAATGCAGAAAAGTAGCATTTTTTTTTACTTGTTGTGAAATATACACTGAATAATGCATCCAGTTACACAACGTTTATGAGCAGTATCCAGTGCATATCTGCAATCATCTCTCAGAGTGTGATGACGTAAGCAGAGCTTCTAGTGTGTGCCCATGTCAAAGAGCACAAAGAAAGATGAAGTGAGGGAATAATCCAGTAAAAGACAAGAACCGCAGTCAAAGCGAGTGTGTTTTACACACGTGTGTTTGAGGATTTCCCTCTTTAACACACTTCCTGAGCTCCGCGGGTCACACACACAAACACACACACACATGTGCAAACATGCAACCCTGTCACTAACGAGCGCTCGTTAAGAGATGAGACTTCCTCTGAACTTCTCAGATGTGTCTCTGCAGCGTCTGAAACTGTATGAATTAAGGCTTAAACTAATTATATGAATATAATCTAACTCTAATATCGATTAAAATGCTAAAAAAACTGAGATGTAAACTAACAGTGAATGATTAATTCATTAAAAGAAATTAAGTAATAACAATTTTCTATTTTTATTAAAACACAAAAAATCTGAAGAACAAATATAGAACAATGCATACTGTTACACAAACATCAAAACATATTCTTTTTAAGCGATAAAATGCAAAATAAGATGTAAACTTAAAGATTATTTAAATTAATACATTATTATTATTAGTAGTAAAATAACATAGCTATAAATTAAAATACTAAAAAACTAAAGCAAGGTGTAAAAGAATTTAAATGTATTAATGATCAATATATTAAAATAATATATCTCTAAATTAAAATGCTAAAACACAAAATGATCATTCAAACTATGCATATTTACTCTAAATTAATACATTTTTATACTTTAAAACAATCCAACACTAATTTAAATGAAAATGCAAAAGTACTTGAATAAACTGTAAATATTAAAATAATTGACCTATAATATAAATTCATATGTAAAATAATAAATTATTACTAAAATCAAACTCTAACGTAAATGTGAAAAAATAAACTATAAACTAAAACCGTGTGTCAGTAACATCAACATCGAAGCTCCTCTCCATCACACACACACACACACACACACACACAGGTAAGAGTGTAGAGGAGGAGTGTGTGATGGAGATCGTGTCTCTTCCTGCTCGCTCTGACTCACGTTCCCAGCCAAAGACATGGCCAAACACTCGCTCCTTTCATTCGGCATGAAAACAGCGCTTTGCGGATTAAGCTTTGAGCAAATATAAAGTCAGCAGGTCTTTTGGGAGCGTTCGTAATCACAATGAGCTGCAATCCCAGGCTTTTGCCTTTGATGGTTTGGCGTGGACCTTCAGCCCGAGACGCAGGGGATGTTTGGATTGTGTGGGAGACTATGAGCAGTTCTGGGTAAATATTTGGAGCTCTTTTCATACCGCCGGACTAGTCCAGACTGGGACGCTTCGTGAAAGAGACCTACATTATCCACGGTACGAGTGAGAAGCCTCTCGCTCTGTCTGCCTCTGAAGGAAATCAGCATCTGGACGGAAACTTCTGTTAAAGTCCATGATGTCTTCAGATGAGGACATTTGCATTGGATTCATCTGAGAGGCAAACGAAGGAAAGCTACAGCAGAATATCTCAGTTCAATACATAACTGCACCGCAGGGTTATTAACTACAACCAGAAATACAAAAGTTATGATAATATGATATTATATAGTATACTTTAATCTATAATATTATAATGCAAAAAAAGTAATCAAGATTAAAAAATATTATAAATAAAAATAATAAAAAATTATATAATGTTATATCAAATATAAAGATAAAAATATAAGTATAACAAAAAATATATAATTTTAAAATAAATTATAAAAATTATTATTAGTAATGTAAACTAAATTCAGCATAGAATGACAGCTACGAAATTCTAAAATATTTAAAAAAAAGAAAAAATTATTTTATTTAAAAAATTTTATATTATTTATGGTATATATATATATATATATATATATATATTAATCCAATGTAATTGAAATGCTTAAATCTAAAATAGAAAAAAGAATAATTAAATATTTTTATTAACATTTAAAAAAAATAAAAATAAAAATAATCTAAATAATAACTAAATAATATAATAACCCTAACCCTAATAATAATATATATAAATATAGAATAAACAAAAATACAAGATACAAGTGGCAGAACACAATTTAATGGCTAAACCTTTCAAATATAGACGGAAAATAAATGAACTGTAATTAAAAGGTAGACTAATTGGGCACATCAGTAAAAACTAGTATACGACTAAGAATAAAGTCAGAATAGCATCTCAAGGTCTGAAATAACTGTTGGGAAACATGATATGATGTAAACAGTGCAATGATGTGTACAGACAAACTAAACATTCACAAGCCAAAGCCCTCAATTCTGCCTGCTCTCGTGTGTATTTATACCCATCCAGAAGCACTGGAACAGAACGCTTTGTTTTCCTGAGAGTCCTTCAGATGTTCACGAAACAAAGCGGATCCGCAGCAGTAATCCGTCCAGACCCAGAGAAAGACATAAACAGCCGCTAAAAGTGAAGAATGGAAGCGGTTTCCTCAGACGGGTTATTAACTCTGATTAACTTGTTGAGACTGTCTGGATGTGTGTGATCGGTGCAGACGGAGTGATGTTCACACGCAGAACCAGATTAAACCCTGAAAATCCCTTCAGATATCAGTCCAGGCCCAGAAACCAGCAGGACGAGGGTAGAGTTAGATTTATAACAGTACTGAAAAGGTTTAAAAGCAAAAAATATATAAAAATATATATTTTTAAGTGAAAAAAAAGTTTGAGATAGATGATAGATATAATGAACAGAAGAACAAAGAACAGAATGAACAAAGGATATAACAGATTCTAAAACAAATAAATGAAAGAGGTAATAATTGAACAAACAATAAAAAGGTAAAGAGGAACGACAGATGTGATAGAACAGGAAAACTAATGATAGATAGACAAAACTACAGAACGAATGAACGATAGAACAAACAAATAATGGATGGATAGACGGATAGATAGATGTCTTTACTGTTGGAATAATCCTAACTAAGCCCAAAGCTTCCTGCAGACAGGAGCCGGTCAGACGCAGGGCTGGTAATCTGGCATTTCCCGCTGGGTCCACTCATTTTTGGGCGCATACAATTTTTTTTTTCACCAAGGACCAGCCCATCATACACAGACAACGACCCGTCACAAAGCACTAGACAGAGCGCTAAGGATCTATTTACATATCGCTCCACCTCTCTTCCTCTCGGTCCCTCAAAATGGACAGGCCGAAGCGAACGGTGGAGCTGAAAAGCTCAGGGGAAAGTATTTGTGGTAATTTTGTGAAATATTAGCGTTATCAAGAACAGGTTTACTCTGCACAAGCAGGAGGAGAAAGATGTTTAATCGGTAAGGAGCTTGATAACAGGAGCTTGCATGAAGGGGAAACAGAGGCTGGTTTTTAATGCCAGTCCAGCCCTGCTCAGATGTGTTCAGTCTGTGTGTGTGTGTGTGTGTGTGTGTGTGTGCGTGTGTGTGTCAGCTCATTCATCCACACTAGAACCAGAAAATACCACTCAAAAACTCTGGACCTAAGACTCAACAAATGTCTTGTGCAGATGACATCACAGCCACATGCTCTAAACCAAGCTTTAGCTGAAGTACAAAAATGACTAAAACACAAATAACAAAAATACCAAAACTCAATTAAAATAGTATAAAGTACTAAACTGATTATCATCAGTGGTTACTGTGGTTTTTAAATGAAAACCATTCAAAATTATTTTAATTAATTGATAAAAAAAAATAAAAAAAATCAAACGAAAAGTTTGAGCTTGAAGTGCAAAAATGGAAATATTTGACAAAACTACAACTAATATAAAAATAAAAGCACATACATGTACTAAAACTGAAATATAAACAAAAACTTAAAAAAAAAAATAATATGAATACTATATTAGTACATAATATAGTATGGTTCATGGTTCAAAGATGACATATGAGCTTCAATAAAACTCCTGTAACTGAGAGTGTGTGTGGGTGTGTGTGTGAGAGAGAGAGAGAGAGAGTGTCTTACTTTATCCAGCAGCGGCTGGCACTGTGGCACTTTGCTCTCTGGACTCTCAAGCTTGACGATGCTGATGAAGCTGTTCTCCTGCCGGTCATCTTCACTGGTGTTACACAGAGACAGCGGGTGAGACTGCAGACAGACAGAGAGACAGAGATTCAGACTCCTTCCCCTCAGATCAAACACACTACATGGGTATTCACTTTGTGATTTCAGCACTGGCGGTACATGATGACATGCTTTCAGTAACGTAAACATTTAGAATGAAGAATCTGCTTCACGTGACTCTCCTTCTGAATACAGCAGTAGCAACACATTCAAATGAGTTCACGAAGCTGACACTTCGGCTCTTTGATGCTCAAGAGGCAACTTCCTTCTCCTACACACGCGAGCCGACATTTGACTAATAGTTCCCTTATCAATAAAAACTGAAAGATAGAGCTGACATAGAAAGGGAGAGAGAGAGAAAATGTCCAAGCTAAAGACTCATGAATATGCATATTAATATAGGAAACTATAATGATTTATATATATATATATATATATATATATATACATAAACACACAAATATTTATAATATTACAATTTTAAACAACATTTATGCCTAAATACACATTTAAAAACAAATAAAATTATTGGAATTATTTAGAATTATTTAGATCATTAAGTTCATATGATTTTGCATAAAACCACACGTAATGAATCAATATTTAAAGTGATTATAAACCTTTTATATTTATATCATTATTGTTTCACTATAAATACACACAACTGTAAAAATTCAATTAAATGAAATAAAGTGTGTGTATACACATGTAGAATTAATTATTTACTGCATTTCATTTACCAGAATTATTTAATACCTACTATCTATATATTACATTTAAATTCAATATACAATCAATACATTTTAATAATGAATGAAAATTTAAATGATTAATTCTCTCTCTTTCTCACTCTCTGTATATAATAAGTATGTATCTTATTACAATGAATATATTAACGTATCTGATATGAATTTTTAAACTAGTTGACAAATCGATGATGAATTAAAAGTAAGATGTTTTTGAGAGAAATGAGTATCCAGGTGAAAGTTCCCGACCTGACCGTATGTCCTAACACTGAAGACATCTCAGAAGTGTGAACCAGTGGACTTCTGGTGGGGTGTGACAATATGTAAATTGGGACATAACCCCGGATGCCCTGGACCCTTCCCCAGCAGCGGGACGGTTCCCGTGGGATGATCTGTGACCCGCCAGCATCCCTTCATCCTACTCAACAGAGCGGAAATCCCAGCGTGAAACTGAGCCGTGACATCAGCAGCTGGCAGAGCAGCAGAGAGACGCTGATGTCATCCGCTCAGAAGGGCTGGTGTGTGTCAATCAACCCAGAAATACAGAGGAGCGGAGAAGAATCCTGCACTGAAGGTCAGAGGTCAGGCGCTCGGGTCGTCTTTAGGATGCTCTGTGAGTCAACTTATCATATACAGTACATGCACGATTACAGCAGGAAAACATATTCATGAAAAGCCTGTTTGCACCACACAAGGTCTTGGCATTATTTTGACATCACAAAATTATTTTTTTCCTCTTGTACGTAAAAATACTGTAATTTATAATTATTTTTTTGCAATCAAAGCTGAATTCTCTTTAGTGTCACATGACCCTTCAGAAATCATGCTAATATGCAGATTTGATGCTTAACTACATTTCTGAATTTTATCACTGTTGAAAAGAGTTATGCTGCTGAATATTTATTTTTTCAGTATTATTTAATAAATACACAGTTCAGAAGAACAGCATTTATTTGAATTAGGAAATATCTGTCAGTAAATATAATGATATAAAAGTACTAATAAAAAAAATACATCTGACTCAAAGGTTATATATATGCGGTCTGAGGAGGCTCGTGTGGCCTTCAGCAGAAAGGAAGAGAGGAAAGCAGTAAAATAAGGGCTGTAATGCCACAAAGCTCCTGTCACGAGTCGCTCTCATCAGTTCTCCCAGTGTAAAGCTAATCATTATCTCTGGCCAGCGTAAGCCAGCTCTGTTTACCATCGAGAGGCCGTCCGGCACAGTCTGTCATCTCCGCTCTCAATTTTTACCTCACAAAGGGGCAGAAGTCTAAAAACGACTTCGGTTCTGACCCCAAAAGACACATCTTCATTTGGTTTTCGGAGGAACGGTGGCACACAAACAGATTATTGACAATAGCCCGAGCCGTCCGTACGTCTGTGTGAACCACAAACCGGCTGGGGATGAGACGGCCCTTCCAGCGCTTTGTAGTGGCATATAAAGACATTCCAGCCTCATCTCCACCACAGACAGACGGCTAAAAATACTCATAAATCAAACGGCCTTCAAAACAAACACAGGAGAGGAGAGATAATAAAGAGTTGCTGTGGTGAGAAAGTATTTTTGCCCTCTGGAGCTTCTTTCTTCTTCTGCCAGTTACGCAGTTTGTTCATGTTTTGCCAGCTGAGCTCCAGTGCACCAGTCGCTCTTTTCGATCGCATTTATTTACTATTTCATGACGAATCAGCACTAAAGTCTATGTATATATATTCTGTTACACTTCAATTTATTTATTTAGAATTTAACACCAACTCTATATAGTCTATACAGTATATCTTTTCAGTTACTCTTTCTTTCTTTCTCATGTAATGGCAAATCTATATATGTATGTATGTGTGCTTGGTGTGAAGAAATCAACTGTGGGTGCAATTATTAGAAAATGATGATCTGGGGATCCATGCAAGATCTCACCCCGTGGAGTCAAAATGATCAGGAGAACTGTGAGCAACAATCTCAGAACCACACTGGGAACCTAGTGAATGACCTGCAGAGAGCTGGGACCAAAGTAACAACGGCTACCATCGGAAACACACCGCACCGCCAGGGACTCAAATCCTGCTTCAGCCAGTACATGTCCAGACCCGTCTGAAGCCTGCTAGAGAGCATCTGGATGATCCAGAAGAGGACTGGGAGAATGTCATATGGTCAGATGAAACCAAATGATGGCTTTTTGGTAAAAACTGAACTTGTCGTGTTTGGAGGAGAAAGAATGCTGAGTTGCATCCAAAGAACAGCACACCTACTGTGAAGCACAGGGGTGGAAACATCATGCTTTGGGACGGTTTGGGACCAGGACTGATTTGTGTAAACCAAAGAATAAATGGGGCCATGTATCGTAAGATTGAAGTGAAAACCTCCTTCCATCAGCAGGGCACTGAAGATGAAAGAGTGGCTTCGTAAGAAGCATTTCAAGGTCCTGGAGTGGCCTAGCCAGCCTCCAGATTTCAACCCCATAGAAAATCTTTAGAGGGAGTTGAAAGTCTGTGTTTCCCAGTTTGTTTTAAACGGTTTCTTGTTTTAAGCATACTTCATTTTGATCTATTTCTTAGAAAACAATGCTCAATATCTTAAACACTTCAAGTAAATCTTGATCTAAGAATGGTTAAATATTTGTAATGGCAATCAACCTCAATTTCATCATGGATGCATGGTCCGGAGGTTGGGTTGTGCTGGTTTGTTTTGTGCATGTTTGGAAATCAGTGCATTCATACGCAGATGTAAAGAATACATAGACTTCCGGCGTAATGTTTACCAACGTGGACACAGAGAACATCTGCTCGAGGACTCAGACCCGAGAGAGAGGGAGAGAGACATTATAGATTTTGTAAATGGACGTCTGCTATATGTATTAAAGAGAAAACACTAGAAAGGAAAAATGATGAGTCATATATGAACTTACCAGACTATGGGTATAAACATATTTTATCAATGCTAACGAGCTAACGACCTAAAGATCAAAAAATAATTGACAAACTACTTCCTTTCTTGTTCTGACGTACTTCGTTATTTACAGTACTAATGCTAGATTGACTGGGAGGGACAGTGTCTTTCTAGAGAACAAAATATTGGACAAAAATAAGCATAATTACCCCTACCAATGAGATTTGAAGTTTCTTCTGCTGACCAGATACAATATTTGAAAAGCTGATACTATTGAATAATGTCATCACATATACAGCTTCATATGTATGAGTTTTCTCGATAGCTCACGTGATATGATGTTGCACACGTTTTTAAAGGCGTCAGCCAAAACCAATTTTCCTCAGGCTAATATGATTCTTTAGGGTCTTAATGGAAAGTTTGTAATATAGTTTGTTTTAACATTTCTCAAATATAGTGTAAAAAAACGCTAATTTTCCCCTGTCAAAAACTGCTCTTGAGAAATCACTCTGTTCTGTGTACTTCCCCTTTAAATCTTCATGAGCTCCGCTGACTCCGCCCTCTTTTCCGAGGCACTCTTAGAGGATCTTTTTTTTAGCCGTATTAACAGTGAAACTTGCTAATTAGCACATTATTAGGAAATTCATTAAAAGACCTTATACTCACTGCTTCTGTAGGTGAGGCTGGATCATGAATGATTCGAGTGAACAAACGCATTTTGGTTGATCAAGGGCGCGTTTCCCTTCAGAACCAAACGTAACATTACTCCTCCAAGTCTTCAGTCACTCAGATGTCGGGAGTAAATCACTACTGCTCTGTTCATTAATACATTCAACAACAAAACACCTCAATCTCTTGCTTGTCTCTGCGTCTCGGTCTGAAGACACCAGTTCAGTCTGTGTGACACGCTGCTGTCAATCAACTATTGTGGGAGTGGCCTCTGTCGGTGTGATAGGCATTTGAGAATGGCTTGATTTAAGAAGGGGCAACTTATTTTTATTATCTGAAAAGAAAACTACTGGTGGATCTTTATAATTGTAGGATAGTTGCATGTGCATGTGGCACCCGATGACCTCTTCAAACATAGATTCATGTAGATTTACTCAGTCATCAAGTGTCTGCCTGAAGCTCCTTGAGACACTAGACAGCTCAGCCCACATTTTAGCACTGAAATTGAACTCATAGATGTTTTTATATGAAGATCGGATACAGGTGAGCTCAGAGTCTGACATCATGCAGGACGGTGTTCAGCCCTACCTTCATTCGGCCCATTATTCACAGACAAAAACAGGGTAAAAAGATCCTCGTTGTCATTTATGAGTGAAAGGGAATGAAATATGAGTGAACAGGAACACAGGAGTGTGCAAGTCGATTGTTTTCTGGGTGTGTGTGAGTGAATGTACAGACACACCTGCTGGACAACTTACCGCTCACAACTGATCTCAACTGAACCACACTGAAGAAGAGCTTTTTCCAAATCTGAACTGAACTTTAAATGACTCCGGAATTACCAATAATTTAAAGATATTAATAAAAATATGTTTTTATAAAAATATAAAAAGCTTACATATTGTGTACAGTGAATGTATATAGAGTGCCCTCCACTAATATTGGCACCCTAAAGGAATTAACTGTCACATGCCACAATATAGTTTATTATTTCAGCTCAGATTCTGCATGGATACAAAGAGAAACATGCAAAACATAATTTCTACCATCAATTTCCTCGACAGAAACCTCTCAGGAGACTGTAGAAACGCTCTTACAACAAGAACAGAAGCTGCTTTACCAAACAGAGTCTCATGAGAACAACCAATAAGAAAAACAGCCCAAATGATCACATTCAAAACGGCTTTACAGGAACATTTTCCAGGCACTTTGCTCCCCTGACAATTAAAGACGCGACACAATACGAGCCGCGGCTGCAACGGGCCAGTGACAAGCATTGACTGTGTTCACTCGAGCAGGACACAGGCCATCATTTCCCATCAAACAAACACTAATTAATCAACACAGCGCTTCTGAAGACTAACGTAAAACTTTAAAGACCCTTTTCTACACATATATGCCACTACAGAATAAAATAACATGTATAACATTTAAAAAACAAACTAAATTAAATACACATGGACTCTTATTTTAAAATATTTATGCTTTACTATTTCCAACTGCTCATTCAAAAGGTGAGAGAAATATAGGAATCAAAATACCAACAAAATGGGATAAAAAAAAAAAATCATACACAACCTTGAAACAAACCAGGACTCTTATTATGAAATGCATACGCTTTGCTACTCCAAGTTGGTCATTTAAATTATAAAATATGATTTATTTATTTATTAATGATAAAATATGAAAATAAGACTTAAGTCACTGGGTGTTATGTAATACAAATACACTGTATGGGTCGTTATTATTAATTTTTCTTTTATGCCAAAAATCATTAGAGCATTATGTATAGATCATGTAAATTGTCTAGGGTAAAAATAGTCTAAAAAAATTTTTTTTTTGCACCCAAAGATTCCAGATATTCAGATTATTATATCTTGGTCATTGTCCTACCTTAACAATAGAAAGCTCATTAATTTATATGATCAAATGATTCAAATGAAAAATTGCCCCTCATGACTTCTAAATGTGCAGAGCTCACATGTATTTAATTGAATTAGTCTTTTGAACTTTGTGCATCCTTAAATTCAAGAGGTCTTAAAAAGTAAAGACTTCAGTTACACTATATAACATCTTGTATGAGCAAACTGCATACTCTGTAAGGACAGGCAAAAGGCCTGTATCAGGAAAAGAGCACCTGCAGAGCTCTGGTTCTGGTTCAGTGTAAATGAGAGAAGACAGTTTCTGAGCAGCTACTGGACAGGCTGCCGTGAAGAACTGACCCGGTAGTGGTTGATTTACCTCTTACGAGGTTTACAAACAGTCCTGAGGAGGACGAGGCACAGGCTGTGCTTTGTTTATGGAAAGCACTAAGTGTTTAATGAGTGTCGAGGGACGTGTTCATTCGCTCAGAGCGACACATCATCATGGAAAACCCACGGCTTCACACTCTGCTGCTCTCACACTCCGCATGTGAATGAAGCTTAAACCAGCAGCACAGAAAACATGCACTAACTACACAACGGGACTGTTGTTACTGTGTTTACATAAATCAACCAGGTTTTAGCGTTTAATAATTTAGTTTTGACATTTTTATTTTTTTACTAATAACTGCACCAGTGTTATTTTAGTATCTTATGAATTGAATTAAAGTTTTGCCAATACAGTCATGGCCAAAAATAAAAGCACTCTAAATATGATCATATATATATATATATATATATATATATATATATTATAGCCTATTAAGTTTGTTATTAAATTTATTTATTTATTTTGTGTAGTTTTGGTTTTTATTAGTATGTTAAGTTAAGTTAAGCAAAAATGAGAAATGGTGCCTGGGCAACTAGCTATAATTAAATCAAATTTAAAAAAGCTTTTGTAATTTTTATTAATTAAGTTAATTTTATTTAATTTAATGTGACAATTTTGTATGGTTTTAAATTAAAATTGTCAAAATTTAAATACAAAAAAAAAAACCTGATGTCTGCCAATGGGTTAAAAAAAAACACTATAGAATTCAAAAGAAGTTTTTATGATTTGTTCTTGCTCTCATCATAAACATAATTTAGATTAATTTATCAGAAAACAAGACTATCTGATGTCATCTTGCTTCTCAAGTAAATATATCTTGATTTAAGGAGGTTCAGATATTTGTGTTAGAAAACAAGACCAAAATACTGATGATTTTTTTTCAGTATATGCAACATGTAATGCCATGAACATATATTGAAGACCTTCTGCTCCTCTGCTTAAGGCTTTTATTTGTAAATGGGTGACTTCTGCAGAATATGCGATTGTGTCAAAACATACTAAAACTACAACCACTCATGGTCTAGATTCCTCTAAAGCTGACTCTGCTTAGTTACAGTTGATTGTTCATTAAGCCTAAACATTTGAGAGACTGCAATAAAAAAAAGTCGCCTAAAAGACTCAAATAACCTTTGCTCAACACGTCAGACAAATTAACCTCGAACTGTAAATTTGCAGCTAAAGGGTTTCAATAAAACTCCAGGTCAATGCGTTTAAAAGGCATCGGCATTCCCCGGGCTTTCTTCAAACCTACATGCAAACATCTTCTCAACATCTGTTCAGCCCTGCAAGGTAGTTTTATTGGGAAAGTCCACGCTTGAAGAGAAAAAAACAGGAAGAAAGCAGTATGCTAACCATCATGAAGTATTACACAGGTTCACAACAAACACACAAAGCACAACATGCGATGTAAAGGATTGTTTTCTCAAAGGTGAGAGCCGTCCCACAGCTCTAAACACTCACTGTATTCTCAGGGTGGATTATTAGATTTGACGCGCAAAATATATCTAACCAAATAAACCATTGGTTATGACCAGCAAAAGCACAGTAAATGATAAAGTAGTTGCCTGAATCTGACAAAAACGCTTCTTAAGTGTTATATTTCTAACCCAAATTAAAAGAAAAGGCAAGTTATTTCACTCAGACACATTTAAACTCCTTCCAGACTCACCATTTTCTCAGCAGATGTGCTCTGATGTAGTCTTGGCTATGGCTCCGCCAGCTCTCCTCACCGCAACGTCCCTTGCAACTCAGTGACAGCTCACGATACACACAATCTGTAAGAAAACACATCAGAAATCAGCCAACGTCAAAATCTAGTGATGACAGCTTCACTAAACTTAAACCATTCAAGTGTGGTCAGATTGGAAATGAATAATAAATCAGCATATCAAAATGATTTCTGAAAGGTCACGTGACACTAAAGAGACTGGGGTAATGATGAGGAAAATCAGCTTTGCATCACAAAATTAAGTTATGTTTTAAAGTATAATAAATCAGAAAATTAAAATTATAATTTTAAACTGTAAAATATTTCAAAATTACAGTTTACCTACATTCAAATAAATACATCCATGAGCAAAAAAGACTTTAAAATCTTACTGATCCCAAAGTTTTTAATAGTGATGTTTGTATGAATCAATGTATATACATAAACACACACACACATACGTTTCTGGCAGGATGTAAAACATAATATATGCTACTTGAAAACTAACCTGTTTTTAATGTATTTTAGAAAACCACCCCACTAAAAATGTGTCCAATTGGTGAACACAAAAATAAAACCTGAGCTTCTTGAAGATCAGTCCAGACAGTCGAAAAGTTGACCCTAAAAAATATGTAGCTTTGCACATCTTGTGTTATGTGCATGTATCTTATTTCTGTTATTGCTCACGCAAGCAGCAAGGACACACATCAGTGCTGCACGATAAGTGATATTAGTGTTCAGGTCTGCACAGATCAAGTCTTTCTCAACTCTTACTCTGGAACGTTCAGCATTTGTGTTTTTCCTGCTCAGAGTCCAAATACTTGCAAAATTTGATAGAAAAACGTTCTAAGACACTGTTGAGCAAACAGGTTGGAACACGCACAAATAGGAAAACAAATGCGCTCAGGTTATCAGTGTCTGGCACTGTCAGGACATCTAAACAAACCCACACACACAGAGGCAGTTTCATGATCCAGTGTAAAACTCTGTTTGTATATGCTCATGAACACACCCATGGAGTTCCTTCTTACCCGCCGAGACGACCTTGATCTACGGCTACAAGCCGACTAATAGGATGAGCTTTGATTTACAGGAAAAAGAAAGTGAAAACACCACAGGAGCCAAGAGCTCATGGGAACCACACGTGTGTGCACACTTGTTGACTGGGTTTCCTAATAAAACATCCACCAAAAAAAGTTTCAATTAAAGTTCTGTAAGGAAAATGATACAAGGCACAGTTTATATGTATGTGTATATATACACGTATCTCTATATAAAAAGTTGTACATATAAAATAAAACATACGTAATATTTACTAACTAGAGATGCACACATGATTATAAATATTATGTAATTTTCATTTATATGCATTTTTATTTTGTGTATTATATTTTTCAGCAATGTATGTGTATATGCATGCTACTACATACACGTACACATATAGATAATATTATACATATGCACACAATGTATATATGCACACAAACACATATAATAATAATAATATTATATACATGTATTATATGTGTGTGTGTACAATACTTAATGTAAACACACAGTTAATAAATAAATTTTTATTAAATTACTACACTAAATGGCAAGACCAGTAACACAAACTAAAAGTGTACATAATTGCTGAGACCAATTAAACGACCGTACTTATACACACTCAGAAAAAGTGTGGCACAAATGTCACTTTCTACCTTTTCAAAGGGTCTAATCTGTAGGCTGTCATTTGGTTACTATTACATACTTTTAAAGTACTAAAATGCATGCTTTAGGGATAAACAAGGTACAAAAGTGTAACTTTTTAAAGGGCACCGCCCCAGTGACAGCTTTTCTTTTCTCAGAGATTCGTTCCAAACATGACAGCACTACCTGAATGCAAGAGGACAGCCTTTACCCACAATGCAGGGCTGCTGCACAGATTCAATGGAAACACACCCTCTGATTTTCCTCCTACTACTACAGACACTTACTCAACACAAACTCTCATGAAGCACGTCAAAGAAATCAGAAGCACTTCTCATATTACATAGTATGGCATTAAAAAAGATAAGAGAAGCTGTTTAACTGGTGTCTGAAGCGACACTGTAACACTGAGCGCTGAAACATTGTAAGTTTCTGAACGTTCTAAACTTCCGAAAGCGCTACAAATGTAACTAGCACAGTGTTCCACTCGAGCGCGACATTGTGCCAGTGAATGAAAAAAATCATTCTCAGAGGAGACACAAGACTAAAGAAGTTGAGCTCTTACCTGAGCGCGTCTGTGTGCGTGAACACATACTCCTGCGCGAACACGCCTATCCACGCTCACACACAAAGCGCGCGAAGTGGGCGGAGCTTTGTGGCGTGGAGTACGTGACCGCGCCGTTCTTGTGCGTGTCTCATCACGCTGTGTTCTAAACAAACTTTTAACGCATGTGCGCCCACATAGCAGCATATACGAGCGGGTGTGTCAGTAGATCACACGACAAAGAAGCGCGCTCTGTGTTTTGGTTGCATATAACGCACCACCCACGATACATTTCACTATTAAAATAGAGTCTCCAGACCCTTCCTAAGACCCTGCTTCTTTCCGCGTGTTTACACTGCCCTGGAATGACCTGGAGAAAAATGTAAGCGGAAGCCGAAAACATTTATCGTTTATAAAGGTCATTTACTCAATAAAAATTCAACTGTGCACAAAACGTACTTTAAATTATTATTGTTTTCCCACAAAAAAAAGCTTTTCATTTAATTAATTGAATTTTTGTAACAATCTTGTCAGGCATATTTACAACTAAAATCTATTTATGACACATTAAAATAATTATTTTCATCCCAAACACTAATTTATTTGATTTTTTTTAATGTGCCACATTTGTCTAAGATTTTTACAAATTTAAAACAACAAAATTTAACATGCTTCCTTTTATATATTTTAATATGCAAGTCAGAATAAGCATGTTGTTTGAATGTTTACATAAATATTGTGTTACACTGAATGACAATGTCACATTATTTCCTTCTCCAAAATCTTACTTAAACCTTAAAAATAGACATTTTGCTAACATTTAATGAGCTTTCTATGGACATAAATTCACTTGGGATTTCTTTTGATGCTGATATCTTTTACATGCATACATAAAAAAAAAAAAACTGGCCAAAAAGTTATCAAAATAAATGAATGAGTCAATGATCTTTTTAAGCATCTCATGTGGTGCTGGACTGTGGCCATGTCCATTATTGTGCCTGCTATTGAAAAACTGAAATACCATTTTCTTGTAAAACATACTCAAATAATAATTTTATGTTGCTACAACTTAAAAAAATGTTGTATACAATGAATGAGAACACACTTTATTATACTGTATATTGAAAAAAATACATTTTCACTTTTATAACAATTAAACTGCAGTTAAACATAGTATGCGATTTATTAAATGGATTTACTTAATGCATTAATTATTAATTGTACATTATGGAAACCAACTCTATATTTTTCAAATTGTCAAATAAAAACAAAGTAGTAAGTCCTTTTAACTTTGGATTACATGCAAAAACTGCTGCTGTTTTAGTCTAGAAACCATATATTTTTCCTGATCTTTCCATTTGTTCCAGTATATGGCTGTTTATACATTAAAGACTAACATGCAGAAAGCTGACAAAGCTAAAAGACCCTCCCACCACTTATATTTATGAATCAATGATAATATGAACATAAATATTCAATATCAGTGTTTATTGCACTTGTTATCTAACCCTGTTAGACACTAACTTCCTCATAGTTTCCAAGCCTTCAAACACACCCTCTTTAAACACGGCACAAAATGCCTTTTATAGCAGTAACAGGCCGCATGCGGTCACTTCTGTGAGCGTCTCACCTGTGAGGAGTGATGGAGAAAGTGAAAGTGTGTTTTCTACTATTGGCTTCCATGAACTTTCCATTCCCCACAAAATTCCTCTTAAGTGCGACCAGTACCAGTCTCTGCAGCACTTGGAAAACTTTATTCAGTGCCAGTATTTCACAGGCCTTTTATCAAGACTGATTACACAGAGCAATGTGTTGTTAAGAATGATCCTTTGCTTTTTCTGAATAACTTTGCATGTATGACAACTCCTCGGGCTCACATCTCCAGAACAGCAGAGCCTTAGTGTATGAAGAGATCTGCATTCCCACAGCCACACCCACACAGGTCCATACACGCCAGTCCTTATCTGACCTCACACACTCAACTATTCTACATGCACTTTAGAAATCACCCAACAACTCAAATGACAGATTCATAGATAGAAATACAACTAAATACCACAAAACCTTGATGCCCAAAAAATAGGGGTTTTATTAATGCATGAAAAAAAGATATTTATATAAATATTACATGAAATACAAAAAAATCTGCCAAAGTGAATATAATAATGAATATAATGCAACATTTAATTTTGTCCCATAACACTTAAGTAGGCTTGATTTTGGACCTCTGTTATAAAAACAAACATAAGGTTTCCAGATTTATATTTTTGCTACACTCTTAAAAATAAAGGTTCTTTACTGTCATCAATGCAGACTCTTTGACATCCATGCAACCTTTTCATTCCACAAAAGGTTCCAAACACTTTACATTATTAAAATGTTCTTTACACTAAAAAAGATTGATCAATAAAAGACTCTTTGGACAACCAAAATGACAATGCTGTAAGAAGAAGAAGAAAAAAAAACTTTTTGGAAACTATTATTAAGAGTGTAGATAATAAATATACAATAACAGATTATAAAGCTGGTTGTGTGTCCTCAATATACTTTTGTTATACTACAACTAACTTCCACACAGCGCCGCACACGGCCCAAACCTAACCAAACCCACACCGAATTCCTCCATGAGGGAAAACACAAACACAAGATACAATCTAGAATCTGCTTCCTGGTCAAAGCGAAGCGGACGGCGAACTCAAACTCAGGTCAACCCGTCCATGACCTCGCTGACCTCTAAACTCTCATCAAGCTCAATCTCGATGCAAAAACACAGATACAAACACTGTCGTCATCCACAGAGCAAATTCAATACCCTCAAATCGTCTGTCTGGGAAAATTGGATTTGGTGAGCCTGTGTTTAGCATAGATGACAATCTGATCTCATTTATTTTTCTCTTCAGATGAAAACTGCATCTGTGCTGATCTTATGAGCACAAACTGGTGAGAGGGAATTAAAAACCACTGCAGGGCCAATATAAATACATTAGGAACTACGATATTAATGATAAATAACATCTTTTCATTTGGTGAGGAGAGACGCTCTACCAACTAGACTTTTCATCTAAATAAAATAAAAATACATTTTATATGTACATGCATGCAATCATTTTTTTATCAATTAAGGCAATAAATACTTAAAACCACTCAGAATACAAAAGAGATGCACTGCTAACCATGTGACGCATAAAAAAAGAAAAAATAGTTTCAACATTTTTAAATAGCTACTAATTTCCTTTTAAAAGCTGTTGTTTTCTGTGTTTCTAGGCAGAATTAGATTCCTCTGCGTGTCACATCAGAATCACTTCTCTATACCAAAAGAAGAAAGTTTCACTTCTAGATTCTCCTGACATTTAGGTTCATCTAAAACATAATAGAAGATATAAACAATCATTTGACCAGTTAACCTTATCTTAGGTTCAAAGATCAGTATGCACAAATCTGTTTCATCAATCATCATCTAGTTCGCCTACTTATCATTATCATTAGTAGTTATACACAAGCACAACAATGTCAAAGTGCAGGAGCAGAGAGGTTAAAGTAATCAAAATATCCAATTAAAAGAGCTGTAAAACAAACTCTGCTGGCCTACACTCAAGCATTTGAGACATGCTCACGTTTGTATACAGAACGTGCCGTTACTCTCAAAAGAATAGTTTAGCCTTAAATTAAATTTCACTGAAACTGTCCTCATTCTCAGGCCATTCGAGATGTAGAGGAGTTAGAATCTTCTTTCGATTAGGAGAAATGTTGCAATATAGCATAGATTGCTCATCAGTGGATGCTCTGCAGTGAATGGGTGCCGTCAGAATGAGAGTCCAAACATTGCAATAATACACTCCACTCTAGTTCATCAGTTAACATCTCGAGAAGACAAAACTGCGTGTTTGGAAGAAATAATACATCATAAAGATGTTTTAATTTTAAACTGTTGCTTCCGGCTAAGATAGGAGTCCATGATCCATAATAATGCTTCCTCCGGCAAAAACATTTTCTGGTCTGATTCAGAGAAATCTGCACAGATCAGATAACACTAAACAGGTATTTATAGGCAGATTTATTATTTATTGATGTGAGAGTTTTTCACTGGAGGAAGCATTATTATAGATTATGGACCATAACATGTCTTAATTTGTTTCTAACAAACATGAATCTTCTCCAAATGGTAACTGATGGACTGGAGTGGTGTGGATTATTCCTCTGAGTCTCTCATTCTGACGGCACCCATTCACTTTATGATTTAAATAATTCTGTCATACTTTATCACCACAAACACACATCTTTAAGACTCCTTAACCAGTATTGACTGTTTCCCTTCCACTTAGTCACAAGATAAGCTATGGCACTAGCTAGAACGTCAAGTTTCTAACAGGAGATAATGCTACATTTAAAACTATTAATCAAGGGATCAAAAACATACTGTCACGGCTACAGGGACCTAGATTCAGAGCGGTGCAGGAGTACTCATGAAGCTATTTAAAGAGCCGTCTGACCTGTAACATGAGCATGAGCCATCAATTAGACATTTCACCTAAAGCACTGAGACGGATCGCTGAGCTTCCCAGGCTGAGGAATGAGAACGGGATCCGATGGGTTTGAACAAGAGCCAATCACTGGTGCTCACTGCTAGACCTCGCAGATTATAATCAGACGGAAGCGGAGCAACTATTGTCCATTAGAGATACGAAAACGCTTTAGTAAACTGTGTTCCGTTAGCTGCAGGATGCAAACTGTCTGTTTCACATGTAACTGAAGAAGGACAAATATAGCCACCAGAAAGGCACAGCAAATACAAGGATTTACACTGAAAGCATTCAGCACTCAGTTTACAAAAAAAGTGCTTAAATGTCAGATACGACACTGTTGTGAGTACCAGATGTCAAGCACTTTAGTATGACATTTGCTAATTCAATATAAATTCACTCTCTATATCAAGAACAAATAATTATATCAGATATAACAAAACTTGTAGTCAAACATTTTTCCTGTTTTTTTTTTTTTACAAAAATAAACAAATTAACAATAATAAAAAAAAATATTTTAACCATAATAATACCAACATTTGTACCATGCATGCATATCATATGCTTTTTTCCCATTTAGAAACGTTAAAGAAAAGTCCTATGGGTACCTTACATAACACCAATTAGAAATATCTGAATATCGAAAGCAAATCTAAGTTAACCCTGCTTATAAGGCTACATACAACATTCAGGAAGATCAAGACACTTAAAACGCCTGTGAACTCATTTATAAAGTGTATATGTGTGCATAATGAAATACTCAATATTAAAATACAGCTCATCAACATACTCTACAAATGTGAATTTCCAGCAGTTCACCCCAGTTGGTGGCCTTTGGTGTGTGTGTGTGTGTGTGTGTTTAGTATGGGTGGAGGATTTTACAGCCTGTAAAACATCCCAGCTGGTCAATACAACCACATACAAACACATGGTCGGCAGAAACTAGACAAAAACCACGCTTAATCATGCGTATTTAGTTTATACAACAATCCGCCTAACGTAACCGCAAACACATCAAATAATAACCAAGTTAAATAAACAGAAAATGAAATATTACCAAGATACTCACTGTGAAAGAATCAGCTGACACAACGGTGACTCAGTAGAGCGCATTACTTCCGCATTCACTGGCGATGACCTATGCGCCAGCCAATCACGATAGATCGTGTACTAGCGTAGACCAATAGCGAGGCGGAATCCGCCGAGTAGTTGACGTACAACAGCCAATGGAGAGCTACGGTGGTTTAGCGGCTCAAACAACAGGACGCCTGGATGCCGCGAGCACACCCACATGCGAACCAATCAGAGCGAGGCTGAGGAGGAGTGAGGGGGGGAGGTTTGGGCCAATAGAAAATCACAGCGCGGCACTAGGGGACCACGTGGTTCACGGCGAGTCGTGCAAGGCTTGGATTTAAAGAGACTTGCGTGAAACAAAAAGTTTAAAACAAGAACGTGTTTTGAGGACGACAAAATGAAACTGTAGGAAATGTTTGCGCAAACACATGTTTAAGTAGTCCTAAGTATCATATATTTTATATAGGTTTAGTAAAAATATGATACAGACATGGTATTGATCACCATATATGCAGTCTACAGCAACACACTTTATTTGAAAGAATACCATGGTAAAGGACCCCAAAATATAATTTTACTAAGGTACCAAGTTTAATAAACAACGGTGACAATATGTATTTATCCACAAGATTATAATGGATTAATCAGGCTCTTCAGTTGAGTGTGTTTAGATCTAAAGTGCTCAGTCCGTCCACCTCAAGGGTCTGGATTTCATCCATCTATGCAACTGTTCAAGAGGTTTCAAGGGTTTAACAGGTTTATGTCACACTTTCATAGCAGCAGAGTACAATGATGTTTTCAATACAGAATAGAATGGCGGTGAAATGACTACAGATCATGGACATACTGTACAACAGCATATTGTACACATTGTGCATGTTCTTTATTAAATGTTGCATTATTTTATATGATATGTATTATATTGTCTACTGTATATATTTCACCGAATTGTGCATTGATTCCATACAGTGCCTGTATGCCTCTTTTTCTTATGTATGTCTGTATTCATGTAATGCATCATGACTCTGCATCAGTTATGCTTATATTAATGGCTTATAATAATAAAACGTGATACTGTACACTAGTAGTTTATCCATGCAGCTGGTTGCTGCAGTTAGCAAACACATCTGAAAACAAGAGGCCATTGATTATCTGCCTGATTAAAACACTGTTAAGTCGTGAAGTTCTGCTGATACAGTATCGTGTGGTTTACCTATCCTGATCTAACATAGCTCTTTATAGCTGTGCACGTAGAGCTTGGGCTATTTCTGCGCTGGCTTTCGTCTTTAATCACAGATTGGCCGCCTGACATCAGCCCTCAGCAGTCAGTGATACTCCATCCTGGAGCCAATACTCCATCAGTTCCTCCAGCTGGGATCTGGTTCAGCCTCCGTTGAGATGAAACCTGCATCATTACATGATTTATATTCAGATGCTCTTTAAATGTTCATCTGCACTGCAAAAAATGATGTTACGCAGAACTTTTGTCTTGGTTTCTAGTGCAAACATTTTTTCACAGTGTAATGACATTAGGTCTTGCTTGCAAAAAATTATGAAAACATATGTGGGTTTTTGCTTCAACAATAAAAAGAGGTATACACGTTTTTGCTTTGCCTTTTTTTGACCCTATTACCAGATGTTTGATCATGTTTTAAACATAATTTATGCTATTTTAGGCATAAGCAATCTTATTTGCATTATATTTGTCAACATACTCCCATACATTTCTGCTTCGTTGAGCTTTTAGATCAAGATGTTTTACTGAAGTTTAACCTGAGTAACTTCTGTCTTTAATGTAGTACAGAAGCTGGCTGTTGATTGACAGGCCGTAGCTCCGCCCACATCTCTGGTCTTGTTATCAGTCATATGGCTTCTCACATGTTTTTCAAGCATTGGTCGTTATGATGAAATGATGAAGAACTGGGACAAAGGCAGTTCAGTCTTTCAGTGTCCTTACAGACAAGGTCAAAAAACAAAACAAACAAAAAAACAGGTTTGACCAGAGACTTCCTATTTAGACTGTCTTAAACTGTTTCTTTAAAGCAAAATGCACCTGCAGCTCTGTCAAAAGAGCAAATATTCTAGCTAACACTTCTGTTAGATGAGGTCAGGTTTCTTTGTAATTTGTAATATTATATTACTGCCCAGTCATTTCTGAAGAACATGCTTTCGTAGAGAAACTGCCTGCATGGGGATTCAGTGTAAATATTTTCTGCGTCTTAACACAGCTATGACAAAATAAATGAATAAATAAGTATCCTCGTGACAGAAACATGCGATGTCTGGTTAAGAGTTTCTAGAAGATTCATTATGATGAAATATGGAACGATATAGTGACTCCCTCTAGCGTACCAGCCAAGATACTGCACAACGCCATGCCTTCACATTTATTCAGGTATACATTACTACTGATCCCATATGTCAGCATATGCCAGAATAATAACCTAAAGCAATTTTAACAACTAGAAATATATTCACGATTTACACCTATATATTCGAAATTATATCTATAATCTCAGACTGACACACATGTGCTCATGATTTTGCATTTACATATTCAGTTTTCTATCTATCTATCTATCTATCTATCTATCTATCTATCTATCTATCTATCTATCTATCTATCTATCTATCTATC
>JAUCMT010000093.1:78962-98261 GCA_032357475.1 Enteromius thamalakanensis
CGTCTCGGTCTGAAGACACCAGTTCAGTCTGTGTGACACGCTGCTGTCAATCAACTATTGTGGGAGTGGCCTCTGTCTGTGTGATAGGCATTTGAGAATGGCTTGATTTCAGAAGGGCTAACATAATTTTATTAAATTAAAAGAACTACTAGTGGATGTTTATCATTGTAGGATGGTTGTGTACACACTCCCAACACACATTTCAGTGCAAACAGCTTGTAACAGTGCATGTGGCACCGGATGACCCCTTTAAATTACTTTTGCATTTGTTAACACTATCAGGTAGGTTTGGGTTTGGTGTAGGGGATATTTCTAACATGATATAGCATTAATCTTTTGCAACACTCACTGGATATTTGAATTCTGAACGGTTGCAAAATGCACCTCAAGCAGCGTGATTAAAAACACTGCAAAACGTACCTGTACCAACACAATAAAAGCATGGCATGGAAACGTGCGTTTCAGCTCCACTCTCTGAAAATCTCACTTTGAAACTTGTGTGAAACGTACGGTAAGGAACATAAATCCTGGGTTGCAGAAATGCATGTAGACAGACATATTTCCAGTGAGCCTGGGTTGAACTTTTGAATGGTACTGTAGTGATCAAAACCAGGAGGACTTAAAGACCTGCTTTATAGAGCATTAAAACAAGCTAAATTGCATCGGGAGACAGAGATGAATATGGTTCCAATCTTACTGAAGTTTCACAGCGTTAAAATCTTATGTCCATGTGGACTACTAAGGTCAAAGATTCCAAAAAAAACAATCAACAGATACATTTACTGTATGCCAAATTACTCAAAAGTACTGATTGTGCTGCCCGTTTAAGCCCAATTACATGCTAATTAGCATTTTTTGCCCTGTGAGCCGCTCACTGAGAAGTGAACAGGACAGAGTCTGGAAAAGCGAGTAGTGAGATGGTTGGTGAGGCTATTAGAACTACAGCACTGTCAAAACAGGAGCGAGCTCAGATTACAGCCGTCGCCCATTGAGACGCACGGAAACCCACACCATAATGAGAGCCTAGAGTCGGATTGTCTGCAGACTCAATGAAAGGGATTAGAAGGTATTGTGGCGCTTTCTGAGAAGAGGAAAGGAGAGGAGACCAGGCAAAATGGAAGCTGATAGAGGCGGCTGGGTAACTTCACCTGCAGGAATCGTCAGGACGCTCCTCTCATTCAAACGCTGAAAGAAAAACGCTGAATGAGCCAGTGAATTACAGCCGCGGAGGATCACAGGTGGAAGAAACACCACTCATGATCGCTTACTAGATCACAGACAAGCTGCAGTCAAAACAAAGAAACAACATGACAGCATTACACTGATTTTACCACAGGTAAAGAGTGATTACGCACAATAATACACAGTATTATTATTATTAATAATTGGTAAATTACTATGTAGATGGGCTTGTTTCTTCATAAGATTCTGAGAAATGTAGCATTCTATCAATTGCTCAGCAAAAGATGCTCTGCAGCGAATGGGTGCCGTCAGAATAAGTCCAAACCGTTGATAAAAAAATATTTTACAATTACACTTATTAGTTGCATATTAGCATGCATATTACTAGCCATTTATTAGTTGTAATTAAGCACGTGATTCTACATCCCTAATCCTTCCCTATACATAAACTTAACTACCTTACTAACTATTAATAAGCAGCAAATTAAGAACTTGTAGGAAAAGTCGTAGTTAATAGTTACCAAGCGTTACCTATTCTAAAGTGTTCTAAAGCATCACAATAATCCACAGCACTACAGTTCCTCACTTAACATCTGGAGAAGACAAAAGCTGAAACAAAACCAGCATTAAGACTTTATTTTATCATTGCTTTAGACTAAAATATGAGTTCTCTATCCATAATATTGCTTTTTCCAGTGAAACCCCTTCACTGCAGAGAACCCATTAGTGAGTGAGTGATAAAATTACAGATTTCTTTAAACCTGATGAAGAAACTAACTCATCGTCATCTTGGATGGCCTTAGGGTGAGCACATTCAGTTTGGGGTGAACAGCTTCTTTAGAATCGCTCGAGCCGGTGTCATAGGCATGATCATGACTGATGAATCAGGGAACAGTGTCAGATGAGTGTGTGATAACACAGGGTCAAAGTTTAACACTGTCACACACAAATCGTCCAGCAGAGGGGGTGCATGTGCATGTGCACGCACACACACACACACACACACACACACACACACACACACACAGGGTCAATGCAAAAAAATGCATTATTGCACCAATGGCCTGTCACTGTCTTCCAGGGTTATTGGGTTGTTACACACATGCGCGCGCACGCACGCACGCACACACACACACACACACCTGCACCAAAACACAATTACAACCAACGCAGATAGACAAGACTTTTTCAAGTTCACTGGGTTCATCACAATACCACAGCAGGGGAAAATGCAATAAATTTAAACCCATTTTATGTTAGCGTAAAATCATAATGAATGAGCTAGATAAAAAATAAAAATAATAATTATATATATATATATATATATATAATAATCTATTAAAATAATCACATTTTTATTTATTTATTTTTTGAGGTTGATCTTATGACTTGGGATCCATATTAAACCTGTGTTATGTAATTAAGCAAATTGCATGTTATTCAGAATTATTAAACAGTATTAAATATATGCTAAATTTAAATATAGAAATGTATTTAATTTCATTTTGCTTATTTTCATTTAATTCATGCAAATTAAAGATAACCATAAATATTTAGCGTAAACAGCATAATTTTTTTTTAAACATACCAAGATGTTTCCATTGAGCCCACAATGTTAACTGTTCCCCATCTTGTATGATGTTGAGTAGATTTGTCAAATTGCATGATTTTTTCAGCGAGTTTTACTAGTTACACACATGCACAAAAAAAAAAACCCATAAGATAAGACATTTCACTAACTATAAGTAACTTTGTAACTACATGTTAACTACATGTCAACTAATTCTCATTAATTTGCAACTACATGCCTACTAACTCTCAGAGCAGACTGTGACGGTCAGTTTAGGGTCAGTAGAATAAGTTGAACATGAAAAGTTTCTGATAGTGTGTTTTAAGTTGTGTACCCATCAAAATAAAGTGCTAGATGATTTTAAGCAGACAGTCTACTAACACAAAATAAAGTGTGACCTAAAAATTTGAATGAGAAATGAAGTAATCTTTAGACATCTGACACGTGGAAGCTCTGCAGAGTGTGTGTGAGCCGTCACTGCTCTGAAGTGTGGGAGTTACTCTACAGGGACTCCATAATCAAACACTGGAATGATGGTAAAGAGCATCCGTACACAAACGGCCACATCAAGGCCGGCTCTTTTATTGTTGTTTTATTTTGGAGGGTAAACACGACTCGCGCGCACAAACAGACTCCATGGCAACCACCTGACCCCTGACGACCGATCAATTACTGACGCTAAAACAAGCGGACAATTAACAGCTTGAACGGATAAACAGATTTTTCAGAAATTCCATAAAAGAAAAATAAATAAATAAAGGAAAGTGTCTCTTGAAGCAAAAAGCAAACCAACTTATTCTCAGTAGTTCTAAGTAGTTATAGTTAACTTTAAACTATTACTATAACTACTTAGAACTGGGGTTTAAGGTTTGTCCAAATTACGGACCCCAAGTCAGTGTTATTTCAGATAATATTATATACTATTAAAATTTTCAGATTTTTTTTTTTTTCAGATTTTTTTAGTACATAAAGCTAAACTTGAACTTAAAATTCACATGTTCTTATTACAATAAGAAATAATGTAAAAAAAAAAAAATATATATATATATATATTTAAATCTAATGGGTAAATTTAATGGCATTCAGAAATTAACAGAAATAAAAAAATAAAAGTATTAAATTATTGTACAGATATTAAAAAATCCATTTGTGTACTTGATGTACATTGCTTTTTATACAAATGATATGATGTTAAACATGCTAGTCCATTAAATGTCACATTGAAATTGACCGAAAAACTAAAATAATAATAAAAGAAAGTCATGGCAAAAGATGTAAAATATCCAACAAATACTTTCCACTTGTTTTTTATGCAAATGAGCTAAACGTCATTGCACTCGTGTCTTTTGCAGTGTCGAGTGCTCTGTGTTTAGGTTGTGTCAAGTTAAATGAAATTGAACTATTACATGCAGTGCAGCTCATCGATATCGGCTCCAGAACAGTGGACCAATTAGAAGATCCCAGAGGCGGGGCAAGTGTTGTGAGCTTTTGTTTACAGTAGAAAGTTGTCATGGAAACAGTTTTATTTGATGGCAACATAGTGGAGACGGCACTGTTTACGTTATTGCATGACGTCTAAAAAAGCGCATCCCTTGAGTTTTTTGACAAAAAGCCAGAGTCTGTGTGAATGACCCCTTCATCATTTTCTTCACTGCACAAACCAGTTTATGCATTTTACAATCTTTACAATAAATCAATCTTTCTTTCACATTTTTATGCAAACACATTCATGCATTTTTAAGTGTGAAGGTTCCAACAATATCTTTCTGCTGGAAACATCTGTATGCGTCACTGGATATAGCAGCAGAGATATCAAATGTTCTGCGCAGACACACACACAGATGGGCTCATGGAGAAGTGAGCGTCAGGAATGCTCTCCCAGAGTAAACACTGTTGCGCCACGCTTTGATGTCTGCAGTTTCTCCAGCACTAAATCCTCTTCATCGCTGCCGGGATCTCGACACACAACAGGAGGAAAAACATACTGTTCATTCTTTCTACAGTAACAATCTCACACACAGCCTGTGATACAGTCGCACCTGAACATTCCAGAACTGGATTCAGGTAAACAGAAGGGTGTGTGTGACAGGAATAGAACAATACTGTTCAGCAGTGATGTGATCAAACCTTGAAGTACTGAAGTTTAAGAGTAACCCATCAAACACTCTGAACACCCTAGCAACACCCTAGCAACAGAGTACCCTCAGAACAGCATAGGTGCACCCCAGCAACCACCCAAAAGCAACACATCAAACAAACACTAGCAACCCCCCAGCAACCACTCAGAACACCATGGCAACCACATAGTAACACATTAAAAGCCTCAAACACTATGGAAACAACCCAACAACAAATTAGTAACACTCTGTAACAAATTAAACACTCTGACCACCCTATCAACACTCCAGCAGCCACTCAAACCCATAGCAACCGCATACTGACACATATAACACTCTGACCACCCTATCAACACTCCAGCAGCCACTCAAACCCATAGCAACCGCATAGTGACACATAAAACACTCTGACCACCCTAGCAACACTCCAGCCGCCACTCAAACCCATAGCAACCGCATACTGACACATAAAACACTCTGACCACCCTAGCAACACTCCAGCAGCCACTCAAACCCATAGCAACCGCATACTGACACATAAAACACTCTGACCACCCTAGCAACACTCTGGAAACCACCCATAACACAACAGTATCCACAAAGTAACAGATTAAAGAGCCAAAATGCCCTAGCAACACCCCAACAACCATAGCAACCACAAAGTAACAGATTAAAGAGCCAGAAAGCCCTAGCAACACCCCAACAACCACAGCAACCACAAAGTAACAGATTAAAGAACCTGAAAAAAAATATTTTGAATATTGGTTTAAACTGGTCCTTTGCTGGTTAATGATGGTCATGTGGTGGTCCTAGACCAGCAAAGGACCAGCTCAAAACATGCATATACAACACCCCAGCAGTCACCACAGCAACCACATAGTAACACATCAAACACTCTGAACACCCTAGCAACACCCCCAGCAATCGACCAGAACACCCCAGCAACACCACAACAAGGCAATACTGCGTCTAAAATGCAACTCACTCAAAATTCATATCACATTTGTGACCACGCTCACACACTATAATCCCATACAGGGTTGTTTTTTGTCTTGCATTACAGGGGAAATCTAACCGCATTCTTATAGGCTTCATCATGCATTCGAAAAAATACCCAACATGTTTTGAGTGAAACACTCGATAAAGTCAGCTCGCACATCATTAAAATAACAACTCCGGTATTACAGCAGACGATACACTTCTAATTCTCTTTGCAGTTTTAAAGCCTGACACACTCACAGAGAGCCGTGCAGCACTGGCTCCGACAGAGCCTCGGATTTCACAGCCTGGTGCCACTCGCTCCAAACAGAGACCCGGCGCCTCCCCCTCCGCGGCAGACAGCAGAAAATAAAGCATCGCTCTATCTTCATTTGTGTAACGGGCCACGCTGGCCGGCGTTCCCAAACCCCATCAGAGGCGGAGGGGAAAGTCATCAGCATGAAAATCCCCTCCGCACCCACAGCTCCACATCATTCCGCTTTAAAGTGTATTTTTGACATAATTACAGAAGAGGGCGAAGCGTCTTGAGTCATGATCCGGGCCCGGAACCATCGGCCTCGCCGGCGACAAACACATAAACACAGGCCTGCCTCCCTCAACCATACCACCACCGCCATCCAGACGCTTGATGTTTTTCATCCCTCGCTTTTCCTTTTCTCCCGCGATAGGGACACGAGCGAGGAAAGCGCTCATTTATCCTCCCGTTCGGCTGCCGTCATAATAAACATTTCAATAAGGACAGAAACATCAAATCTGCTCATTTCGGCACCAAACTTAGAGAGCAAAAACCCATCTTTGGCTAGTTGACTGGTTGACGAACACAATTTAGGAATTGCGTGATGCATGATTTCAATTGGAACAGACAAAACAAGTGGCAAAACAAAAGTGAAGTGATTTTACCCTTTTAAATCAGTTTGAGAGGCTTTAATAATCAAACAACTGTGCAAAAACATTACTACAAGTTAGTAAGATTGTCCTTTTAAAGAAACGAATGCTTAAATAAAAAAAAAGAATGAAGAAAGGAAAAATGCATAAAATATATCTTAAAAAACAAGGCAGGAGAAAGCGGTTATTTTGAATTACAGTAATATTTCACAATATTGGTGTTTTTACTGTATTTTAGATCTTTCAAAACAACTCACACAGCCTTTAAGATTTTCTTCTTTCTTTAACCAGCATCTGTTTATATATTTGACCTAACTGCTTTAACAAACATCTTATTCTTCCTACAGTAGATGGAGCGTCTCAGAGGAAATGCATCATCAAGACGGAGCGTAGTTTCTTCAGGAGGCGTTCGACCTACACTTTACATATCCTTCTCCTCCTATACTCTGGAATAGTCCAGAGCGACTACATGATTATTATGACTATAAAAAGCTCAGACATGACAAAACCAGGCCAGGACGCGTTCCAAGGGGCTCCTTAACTCATTTCCTTCTGGCATCTGTATTTCAATCTCCACGTCTTCAAAGAGCTCCTCCAGCGTCCTCTCTCTGGATTTCCATTACTGCTCGTGAATCCTTCAGAGATTTATCAGACCGGGTCATTCCAGGTCCCACGTTCAGCCCGTAGACCACCCCAGTTACTTTCTTCTTACGAACACAACCAAACTTAACATTAACAGGGATCTTCACTGTCAAACATGAGCAACTTCAGGATAAATCACTCTCAAATATATGACTGATGAACTCTTATTGGGAAATGCCCTGAAAAATTAAAAGCCTAATGTAGATTCTTGGCAGATCTTGAAGGAGCAGTTTCATATCTGTCATCATTCGCTGACTCTCATGTCATTCCAAACCCGTATGATTTCCTCTCTGCAGTGAAGCACAGAACGACTCGTTTTTCTGAGCATCATTACCATTTTTTTCCATTCAGTAAAAGCAGAGCGTATTCTCTCGAGCGCCAAAAACGAATGTGAATATTCTGCTACATGACAAATAAATACAGATGGTTTCTAATGAAATAAAGAATGGACACATTAATAAACAAAGACAAATAATTAGTTAAAATAAATCAAATAAACCAATCTATAAACAAAAAGAAGAGTACATTAACAGACAACTAAATAAAAAAAATACACAGACTAAATAAAAATAAACAAACGAATTAAATGACAGTCAAATAAGAATAAGAAATAAATTGTGAAAATAATAATAAATTAATAGTACTGCAAACAACCAATCACATCCAAAATAAAAGTGCTTGTTTACATAATATGTGTGCATTCTGTGTATTTATTATGGTTAATATGCATTTATATATTTAAGAAACAATTTAATATTTTTATATAATATAAAATATATATGTGCAAATATTTACATATTTATTTATATATACATAATACATAGTACACATACATATATTATGTAAACAAAACTTTTATATTGGATGTGATTAATAGCAAACAATTGTTTGAAAGTAGTATTTAATAGACAACTGAAGGAACTGAATAGACCAAATAAATATAGTTATTAAAATAATGACAAATAGATTAAATTAAATAAATTCAAATTCAATAACTACAAACTTAACAAAAAGACAAAACATTGAAGACGTTGAGAACGGGGGACAACAACAGAATTAATGCACTTATTTTTATATCATCACAAGAGATCAGCATCTGATCAATTCAGTTTGGCCATTTAAAGCTACAGACGCCTGATGTTTTGGAGCTCTTTCCACGAGCAGCGTGTTTGAAGAAACCGCAGTACTACTGGAGAAACAGGCTGGGTTCCAGCTAACGGCAGCACGACTGAAGAAGCATGTGTGTGTAATCGCTCCTCCAGAACCAGGCTCGATGTCTCAGCATCTTTTCATTCCCATCCCGCGGCTGAAAGCAGATCAAAGGCATCGGGAGGAACAGCTACAGGCTTCGAGTTTCATTTTCAAAACACGCCGGTGGAAAACGCCCCGTCCCGCAGCTGAACCGCAGCCAGCCGAAGCGTCAGACCTGACTCAGGCACAAACAAACCTCAGCACAGCACTAGAGACATGACCTCTGACCTGCGCTCATCTGAAATCAGAGGTGTGCAGCGCTTCCTGCACGAGTCCTCCCTGAGGGGACAGACCACAGAGACGCCACGGCTCCAGGACCGATTGTGTCTGTGGACAATGAGATTTTACCAAGAGACAAAGACAAAGACTGAGTGTGTGTGTGTGTGTGTGCAGGTGAATCTCTCCAAAGATGACTACAAACGCCAGGTCGTGCTCTATACCCCCCCAAAATAAAGAAATAAATAGGCTTTAAAAAAGAAAGAAAAGCAAGTAATACATTTTATGATTTGGAATTGTAAAAATTTTTGTTTTAAGTTTAAAAGATTTCATAAAAATATAAAATAATATATAAATAATTATAATACATAAAAAATAATAATAACTACTAATTTTAGTTTTAGGTTTATAAGAATTTATTTAAAAAAAAAAAAAAGAACACATAAAAACAAAGACGTTTGTTTTTGATGTTTTTCATTAGCACATTAAAACATTTCATTTATTATTATTTGGTATTAAACTAAAGTCTACACAGGATATTCAGTAGAGTGTTAAAGCAATACAAATGCATAAATAAATCATGTTTTAATACACTTTTTAAAAGTTCAACAAGTATTAAGCATAAGTCTAAAAATTTATACAAATAAAAAGGCATAAATAAGACTTTAAAAAAATCTACAGAATTCCTGGTGATGGTATTATTTATAATACAATAATAAAATAAACAAAGACTTGACGATAAGAACTGTTACAGGGCTGTAGCCAAGACCACCTTTGTCGAGTCCGAGACAAGTCCAAGACCAGGACTAGTCGAGTCCAAGTCAAGACCGAGTCCAAAAAAGTTTGAGTCCGAGACAAGTCCGAGACCATAAAAAAACGGTCTCGAGACCGGACTTGAGTACTACAGCATTAAAGTAAAGTGTTTTTTTTTCCTGCTTGCATTACTGTTATGTAAACATTTCCTTTATAATTTCGGTGTGAAATATGAAGTGCTCATTAATCTTCATTAGACTGACCTGCATGCGTGATTCTGCACGATGAATTTTTCCTTACACTTTTGACCCAAAACAACAATGAATCAGAAGACGCTTGTATCAGATGGACGAGCAAGCAGCCGAGAGCAGAAAAACATCCCCCGCTTTATGGATCCGGGGTGTTTTTGGTGGTGGGTCACAAAAAAAATCCCAGCTCTGTTTCAATGTCTGAGCCTTTGTAGGCATGCCAGAACACAACTACAGATCACACACACACACACACACACACACACACCTGCACCAGCAGCTAGAGAGAATGAATGAGGGAAATCTCTCAGATCAGGAAAACTTCATAGTCAACGCAATAAATCAGTTCAGAGGTGAAACGCTGGCAGTCAAACGGAGCGTATATTTGGTGAAAAAAGCCACACTGCCACATGGGTGGCCTAGAAAACCCTGATCCACACACACACACACACACACACTAACCACACCGCTAACTCTCCATCAGCGACAGACAGCAACTAATGAAAAACAGTCCCTTAGTTAACATGAAATCATCCTGGACCTGCTTTACAGTCATGTTCCTGTACTACTGTGATGGATTCATCATTTTATTTTATTATAAAGGAAAGTATTTGTCTTAAAGTAACTTACTATGCCTCTTTGTCAATCAACAGCCTGCATTCTGACAAGCACCGCCCACTTTTTCATTTTTAATCAATATCTGTCCTATTACAGCTTGTCCTGTACACACTATATAATAAAAAAATTAAATAAAGTTTAATAAAACAAAATATAAACTGGCAAAATAACACATTAGAGACAAGAAGACACATTAAAAGACTAATTACTTTCACCCCAAATGCTACTTTTTGCTACAGATTTCTTTACTGATTTAAAACACAATAATATTAAATATGCTTCCTTTTTCTTTTATATATTTTAATATGCACAAGTCAGAATAACATTGACATTTCATTCTCCAAAAACTGATTCGAAACCTTAAAAGGTAGGCACTTTACTTACATTTAATGTGCTTTCTATGGACATAAAATTCTTTTGATGCGGACATCTTAACATCTCTGCCCCACATATGCAGGGATAACAGGGGTGTCCAACCCAGCTCCTGGCGATCCACTGTCCTGCAAAGTTTAGCTCCAACTCCAATCAAACACAAATGCCTTTCATTTTCAAGCCATGCGAAAAAACGTAATAAGTTGCTTCAGGTGTGTTTGATTAGAGCTGGAGCTAAACTTTGCAGGACAGTGGATCGCCGGAGCAGTATAGGATGTATAAATGCATTTCTGCCCAACAAAAGCACTTTTTATTGCACTTTACAGATTTCAATAAAGCACACTGGGATGGTGATGGTAAAAGTTTCCCATAGTGCTGCAAAAACAAACACACGACTAAAAAAAAATCACATCAAACAAAATCTGAATAAAGAGCAGAGCCGTTTGGAAAAGCACTTCACCTGTGCCGCTTCACCACAACACACACACACACACACACACACACACAATAGATGCTCTGAACTCCAGCTTTCTCGCTCCGGCCTCTCCTTTCTGCTGGCCTGGCAGAGAAATATGGATATTAAATCAAAGCCTATGACTCATAACCCTTCCATACATGTCTGGTCATGGTTTGTTAGGAAATCTCGCTCATGAACTCATATATGTTCACTTTAGAAAAGCCATTAATTCCTCGTATGGGAATGAACAGACAGCATATCTCTCATGCACTAATATTTCACAAACACAACACACACAAGTACACATACAATTCAGGAAAATTAAATACCTTGAGTAAAATTAAGTAAAAAGCCATTTCAAGCTTGTGTTTCAAAAGAGCAGTTCCTTGAGCAAGCAATCTGTCATTTGATCTGATTACCAGGGTTATTATAGCCAACTAAAACTTCAGATAAAAAAACATTTTCATTATTTGAAATAAAAGAAAAATAAAATAAGTTGTTTTTTTTTGCTCAAAACAGTTTTTCTGTCTACTGTAGCCTAAACTGATGTTCGAAAATAAGAAAAAAAATACTAAAAATGAAACAAGCTAAATAAAAATAAATAAAAACTAAAACAAGAAAAAAAAAAATAGCAAAACTCCAGACTGAAATTAAATTGAAAATATTTTAATTTGATAAAACTGTCAAATATCTTAATGATACTAAAATAACATTTGAGTATTTTATTAACCACAAGTATCTTATATATCAAGTTATGTAAACAAGAGATTAGTTACAGATTTAAATAAATTAACATATTCAGCTTCTCCAAACAAAAGACGGCTCTGTAAATCAGACGGTGTGTGTTTCAGCATCAGAACAGTGTGTGAAACGCTGCTGACAGAGCCATGCTTGACTTGATCACAGGAGATTTATTAGACGAGGTTAACTAAGGGTTAAGTGCCTCACGCTGAGGTTAAGATCACAAGGCACTCGTGGGATTTGACCCTGTGACCTATTACTCCACTACAATGACCGACCACTGATGCATGAACAGGCAAAACACAGGCACAAACAGGAAATACTTCACACAACAAAAAGTGATATTAAGAATAACTACACACAGACAGACAGGGTTTATGAAGAGTTAATCAAATAATAAAACACGCATCAATAAAATGTAGTCTACGTAGTAGATTTATCATAAATAAATATAAATTAGTTGATCAATAATGGATTTTGCTAATACTACAATGTTTGGGTTTTTTAAAGATAATAAGAAGACTGTCACTACCAGGTGAGTAACACCGATAGTTTGTGTTCATATTTAGAATTTGATTTATTTTGGGATTTTATGTTTTCACTTTAATCTGAAAGTTTTCTTATTTTTGTAATATTATAAAATATGCCTATATATTGTTTAATACATTTTTATTGATTAGGCAATATTACTATATTTTAGTACTTCAAGTTAAATTATATTTTTTGTTCTATATTCTTAAAATCTATATTTTTTGTTTATTTTTATATTTTAATTTATTTCAATTTTTTAAAGGTTTATTTTATTTATAGTAACAAAGATGGTTATAGTTTTGGATTGATGGTTCTAGTTTTTTTTATAACCACCCAGTTTTATATAATTACCCTGCTCATTATTAGAAAAAATAATCATATAAATTGTATGTATATATGTGTCACTAAAATACCAATGATAACCAGAAACGATTCTGTGTGTAGTTCAGGACTTTTAATTAAAAGAAAGAGCAAAGTGCACAAGGACTCTTACTTGAAATGTTTATGCTTTACTTCTTCTAGCTGCTCATTCAGACAGATTAGGGAGATAAAATACTCACTTTACAACATATTACAATATAAACACTATAAACACTGTCACAATTCATCAACAGTAGAACATTTAAATCATCAAAACTGAATTGAAAGATATTTCTTTCTTAATAGGTCTTCCATCACTCAGTATTAATGCTTGTTCACCACTACAACAGAACAAGTGTGCACAAAACAGAAAGATCAACACACATATGAACTGAGCAGAAACATAAATAAATGACTGTAATGCTCTGCATGCATCCGACTGGCAGCACATGACTTTTTCCAGATGAGATGAGAAATGTTGTGTGAGCATCTGCATATATGTGTGTGTGTGTGTGTGTGTGTATTTTGGCAACTGGACAGAGTTTAGCAGCAGAGGTGCCAGAAACTCATGTTATTCAAAAGGTTATGAAAACATACAGAAGCGCTCCCTGAGGCATTACTGTCCATAACCCAACACGCCACAGTTTACGCAGACAGAATAAACTCTCGTCACTCGAGACGCTCTGCTCTGATCACATCTTCAGTGTGTTTGGCCACGATACACTCAGCTGAGAATCACCAATTAAAGAGGAGGAAAAAAAAAGTAGTTCATAAACTAAAAAAAAAAAAAACTACATTCCAAGTTTGAAAAAATATTCATACTTTTTATCAGCAGAAATGCATTAAATTGATCAAAAGTGGAATGTGTAAAGATATTGTTACAAATGAATCTATTTCAAATAAATGCAGTTCTTTCAAATCAATCAGTCCTTTACACAATCTGACATGTGACTTAACTGGAGATTAGGTGCTACAGGAATAAAAGTTTGATTGAGGCCAAAAAAAGGATGAACAAAAAGTGAAAGAACCAAAGAAATAAGGAGAAAAAGAAAGACATAGAAACCAAAAAGCCTCTATTCAATAAAAACAACAAGAAAAAAAAGGAAGAAAGAAGGACTGTGGGAAATGAGTACCTGCTGTTAAACTAGTGATCAGAATGAGTGTGTGCTGGTTAATCTAGTCAGGTGTGCTGAGACTAGTTCAGTGTTGATGTGTGAGTCAGTAAAGAGCCGGAGGACGCTGTTTGAACACAAGTGATTCAGAGTCTGTTCTGAGCGAGGAGTGTGTGCACTAATAAACTACAACCTGAGAAAACACCAATGCTATTAACAAGCATTCATGAATCCATTCACAAGCTTTTGATTCACTTAAATATCAAAACGTTTGGAAGGAAGGATGGAAAAAGAAAGAAAGAAAGAAAGAAAGAAAGGCTAGAAGAAAAAAAGTTGGAGGGAGGGAAGAAAGGAAAGAAAAAGAAAGAATAAAAGAATGAAAGAAGTTTTGAAACCAGGATCAAGGAAATAAGGATGTTTGAAAAAAAGAAGAAATGAAGGATAAAGTAGGTCTGAAAGGACATTCAGAAGATGAAGAAGATGACGATTGCTGCATACACTCTTCACAACGGCATAGAAGAACCTTTTTATCTTCATAACGGACCTTTAACACCTGAAGAACCTTGCTGTTTCAAAAAAGAAGGTTCTTCAGACTCTTAAGAGAGATGATGCTTTCAAGAGCCTTTGACTGAATGGAACCAAAACTGGTTGTATTGCATCACTTGAAGAACCTTTGAAGCACTTTTATTTTATATACAGTTGTTTTTTCAGTAAATGAAGAAAATAATTATAGAAGGACATTTAGAAAGATCTGGATCTGTTAATCACCCAAGCAACTGCATATCAGCACCTTAGAAACCATCTACATATCTTTTCTGAACCGCTAGCTCTTGATTCGGTTCAGTACCGATTGGTTAAGAGGTTTATCAGTCTAAACTAAAGCTAAACTACACCAAAACTGTCAGATTACTGCGATATTAAAGGTTAAAATTAGCAAAGGAGTCAAATGCATTGAGATGTAATCGCTTAAATAAAAGCTTGAGTGGTAAAGAAACATTTAAATAGTCTTTATATCATGACATCATCATGTTTCTACGTTAATTCGTTGGTATGCGTATATTGGTTGAATGTAATTAGTTGAAACGTCTTTGATTTGTGAGAGACAGACACAAACCAGAGCAGGTCCTAGAACAGATCATGACCCCAGGGGACAGAGAGAGAGATCAGAGGAGACGCTGTCCCAGCATGCAACGCCTCTGGGGATCAAACACACATCCTCCTCCAACAGACAGCAGCTCTGTTTCTGACCTCCGGCACAAGATCACTGCTCTAAATCTTCCTCGAGGTTGAGAGGGATGAGTAGTTCAGAAACTACGTTTAACAAAAATGCTACTGTTCAGGGTCAGGAGAAGAAATGAAGACTTCTCTTAAGCAAGGATGCATTCAACTGATCAGAAGTAAAATGTATAGGTTTAATTGACGGGGATTAAGCCATACTTTATGACATTTAGGTCATTTCTATAATTGTGCCTTTGAAAAAAAACAATACTGGTGTTCATCTGGAGACAATGTTTTAAGATCAATTAGTGCAAGTTTCTTTCAGCTGAAACAGCTCAGGCTTACATTTTAGTCTGAGACTAGGCTTGAGCTTTGTCAGTGAAACCGGGAGCTAATGTTATAAAAAGATTTCTTTTCCTAATAAACGCTGGTCTTTTGAACATCAAAGAATCAAGAAAAATTAAATGCGTCACGGATCCACAAAAGTATTGGGCAGCACAGCTGTTTTCAACACTGATAATAATCAGAAATGTTTCTTGATCAGCATATTAGAATGACTTCTGAAGGAGTAATGATGCTGAAAATACAGCTTTCATCGCATGCATAAATTATGATTTAACATATATTAACATAGAAAGCAGTTTGAATTTGCAGTAGTACTGTATTTCACTATTTTACTGTTTTTTTGTTGAAATAAATGCACCTTGTTGAGTGTGTGAAGCAGTGTATTTTCTGCAACCGACCCAAAGGTGCTCTTTTTAGTTGAGGTTTAGGTTTAGAGTGGAGTATTAGTAGTTAACACAAGTCTGTGGGAGGTCTTGTTAGATGAAAGCACCTGCTTCACATGAAAAGAGCAAGAAGATCTTCTGCGTCGCTTTACAAAACTAATTACAGTAGATGCTCTCCGGATATTACTGCACACAGAGAAATAGCTGACATAGTTCTGCTGGAACCCGACGGGAAGAAAAAAACAGAGTGTCTTGAGGAATGTAAAAATGAAGCCCCAACATCAGAGGAGGAAGAGGAAGTAGAGCAGGGTGCTTTCCACATCACACACACACACACAGACACACACACATCAAAGCAGATCGCTATCCCAGCTGCCACTGTGAGGATGCCACATATGAAACTTCATCTGCATGATCCATCTCTCTCTCTCTCACACACACACACACACACACACAAACTACAGCTGCACAGCAAGTGTAACACAAAACAGAAGGAAAAATATTTCTGCCTATATTTTAATGGAATATATCACTTTCAGATTCAAACATAACTAATGCACTAAATCTGATGCATGTTTGTGAGTCACACATACATTAAATCAGAATGAGATCTATGGAAGTCATTCTGATTTTTATGCACTTTCTATGGAATTCTATTGGATATACGCATTTAAAAAATACATTTATACTAATTAAAACCGAATTTAAATATACGCACTTTATTTTTGCCAAGTCAACATTCCACAAAAACTGAATACGCAAAACGTGTGCCAATTCTACATATATGGAATACATACATTTTGGAAATATAAAGATTAAGATTAAGATTTTATTAAGATTATTTAAAAGAATTTAAACACTTAGTAATCAAACAAAGTATCAAACAAAACAACAATACAATAAAAGTAACACTAATAAACAAAGATTAAAAAAACACTAATACACAATGAGTCTCATAAGATGTAGAGCATATGGCCCAAAATGCATATTATGCCAACATGCAAAGACAAATGTGCAATTTCATGTTGACACAAACATTTGAATGAAACTCAATCCCGCTCTCGTCTTGACACTTTTCTGTTTCCATCACAAATGCAACATTAAGTGTGTGCAACATGCTGGCAGCAGAGTTTCCAGCGCTCATATCAGCATGTGTATGATGAGTACTTCTGTTAGAGACGCATCAGATTACAGCCGGATCTGCCGGAGGAGGAGCCACAGATTCACCATCACCTGTCAGCTAAAGAGCCCACAGCAATCAAACACACAGCACTCGCTCAACATGGAAACACTGGAAAAAACTCATTAGTTTGGAAGAAAACTGAGATACGACCATTTCTTAATCATATTTTGAAGAAGTCATATGATGCAAATTCAAGTTTTCTTTTCTCTTTGAAGTGTTACAAGCTGTAAGTGCCTAAAGTTTCAAAACCAAAACCCAAATCCACACCCTCTAAATCTTCTTGTTTAAACACTTTCTCCATCACAGAGTGGGTTTATTTTCTAACAGAGATCAAATGTTTACGCAAAGAAAGAAGGCGGAGCTATGATTCTGTCTGTAGTGTTGCTGCGGGCGCCATGTTCTGGAGACGCTGTGTGTCGTTGTGAAAGTCAAACTACTTTGTTTGTGCTTCCAAAAGAGACACGACTAGAAATCAGTGTTAAGTTGTGTTTCAACACTGTTCCAGAACAGCTGAACACAAATATTGGAGTGTGTTCAACACATTTAGAGAGGACTGATTCCTGAAGCTGACAGAGCAGTCTATGCTGGCTGTGCACAGAGACTAGAAAGAGAGGCATTGTCTGCCATAGTTGCTGCATTTTTCTGCTGTTGTTTTAGAAAGATAGAAAGATGATATTAAAGACATTTTAAGATAACTTTAAATTAAATATTAAAACTTCATCACAAAACAACTCAAGAAAAAGCCAAAATTTAATAAAATACAGAAAATTGCTTTGGCTAACAGAAATTGATTTGAATGGTTTTCGCAAACTATTCAGAAAAAAATGCCTTAGACAAATATGAAAATCTCACAAAATATGTTGATATTCTGATCACATTCCTTAAATCTAATCTACTTTTACCCTGTTAAAAAATCCCCTACTGTACTTCATTCATCATAATAAAAACAAAAATGTGTCTGATTATTATTAATGTGAAACAGCAGTATATTTGTGCAGTTCTAAATGCCTTAAATGTGGATCTGAACAATTCGGTTTTAAAGCAACACAAAAAAGCACTTTCAGAGAAAACAAGCATGTGTGCATTTGGACTTTTGACTCCTGAGGTACAGCCCTGTGACAGCTGTGTGTGTGTGTGTGTGTGTGTGGACAGGCAAGGGTTTTAACGCTGAACTCTGAGCGTTATCTGCTCAGAAAAGTCCATAAACGTCCTCGCACAACATAAACGTACATTTAATCGTAAAAGTCAACAGCGCTAAGCAAACATCTCAAACGGACACGCAGAGTTTTATTAGCCGACTCCAACCAATCCCAAGCCTCTTTAATTAAAAACAGCCCTTTGATAACATTACATAAAGCAGCAGCATTCGACAAACTCATAAATGTAACAGTATATCTGACCAGAAGATCTAGAACTCAGAAATCACATGACCTCCTATCTGGTTTCCCATGATTAACTGCGCTGGAAAGCAGTCGGATCAAAGGAACCAGGTCAGGGGCCGAAGTCGTCGCTCAGAGGACTATTTCAGGACAGAGCTCGTCAACGATAAACACTATAACAGCGACTTCCTGTGGACGTAAACGCTTGTTTATCATCGGAAGGGTCGTGTTATGACACCGGGTCTGTTTATATTGCTCCGTTTATCATGTGAATCATGCAAACAAGCGTCTCTGTTATTAACAAATCTACAGATCAAAAGAGAAAGACGTTTATAAAGTCAAGTTAATAAAGAGATTTCAATGTTAATCTTATTTTTTTCAATTCACGTTTACGCTGTTCAACAGTTCAGGCTCAGCATGACTCCGGAACGCTGCATTAATTTGAGAAAAATAGCAAAAGACTTGAAATATATTTACAAATTAAAATAATAGTTTTTCATATGAATGTATAATGTAATATAACTCTAAATTTGTATTATTATTATGATTAAAAAAACTAATTTGTTAATTCGGTACTTCAAAATAAAATGAAAAAAATATTTTGAATTAGATTTTTTAATTGCCATTTTTTATAAAGTCATTTTGTTGTTTGCTTTTTTAAAAATAATTTATATATATATATATATATATATATATATATAAATTATTAAATATATATATATATATATATATAAATT
>JAUCMT010000094.1:13919-33031 GCA_032357475.1 Enteromius thamalakanensis
AGTCTATTCAAAATTAAAAAAAAAAAAAAATATATATATATATATAATTATATATATACAAGCCATATACTTTAATAATAAACTACTAATAAAATGATGATCTGCAATAGAATGTATATTATACAAAATATGAATGACTATATGTGATAATACAATTATTATTATAAAATCAATAATGTAGTATATTTTATTTATGTTGTATTATATATATTAAAAAGTTGTATAATTAATGTAAAGATAATAATAATAATAATAATAAATCATGAGTCATGTAAACAGCAAAACATCCTGAAACAACAATTATTAGGTAAACATTCAACAGTAACTTTGACACCATATGCTTTGGAAGGTTGAGTTGTCTCCTGTAACAGAAGTGAAGGATATAATGAAGTGTGTACCAGAGCGACCTCAGCTGCGGGTCATCTTCTCCGGCCAGCACGTGGTTCCTCCAAACCTGGGCGGTGTCATGGCCGTAACGCGACTGTGCTCGCTCCCTCATCTTAGTGGCGATGTCTTTCTCAGCAGCGGCCGCCCCCTGACCGCCGTCCTCTGCGCACTCATACAGGTGCCGCCCGCACGCCCACATCAGTGCCGTGGTGGAGCTCCAGGCCAGCGATATGCGCTCAAAGACGGTGAAGTCGTTCATGACTCGGTTGGGCGACACCACCACCATGCGGTTCTGAGCGGACGGGTGCCAGGCGAAGCTGCTGAGGATGCTCTCGCTGCAGGGCTGCACGCTGCGTTCGATGATGGTGGGCTCCACCTCGTCACCGAACGGCATGGGCGTGTGCTGCATGTCGTACAGCCGGATGATGTTGCTGTCCCGCGTGAGCGTGGCCAGCAGGCCCATGCGAGTGGGACACCATGCCACTTTAGTCAAAGGCTTAGGCTGCTCAGTCAAAGTAAAGACCGGTTTTTCGAATTTGCGCAAATCCCAGATGGCCACCTGGCCTTCGAAGAAGGACGCGACGCGATCCTGAAAGTGAGGATCCACCGTTACACCCTGAATGGCTTTTGTGTTGACAAACGTCTTCTGGCTGGTGTTGCGCAGGTCGAAGATGGCCAGGTTTCTGTGCATCCCGGCTAGGAGTAACTTTTGATGATCACGAGGGAGCCAACAAAGAGAAAGACAAGCATCGTTTTGTCCGAGCTCGTAAAGCGGTTTAGATACCACCAATCCCGTGTCCACATCTCCAGAGAGACGAACCTTCTCAGCAGGAACCGCTTCGGGAGAAAACTTACTACTTATGTCCCATATAAGAACGGAAAAATCAGCCCGATGCTTGTCCAGACCAGCCGCCAGCCAGTTACTGTCCACCGGGTTCCACGCCAGTGTGTTGCATTGTCGGGCGTGCTTGGGGACAAACTCTTTACTAACCAGCTCCTTACATTTGGAGTTGTGGCTCTGTCCCAGACTGGTCAGGACGACTCTGCCATTGGCCTGTCCCACAGCCAGCAAACACTCCGGCTCTTGTTTGGGATACCAGGCCACGCATTTCATATATGGGGTGTCAGAGTTGATGGCCAGCAGCGTGGCCGCCGTCTCCTCAGACAGCGGAAGGGCGCCCGCTTTGGTCTCGGAGCTTCCAGCAGGTCCGATACGATACAGACTGAGTTCAGTGTCGCAGATGACATATCGGTCTGCGTGATGAGGAGACCACAGGATATCTGGCTTATAGCCGCTCGACATGGTAGGACAGTGGTTTCTTCAGTGCAGACGCCTGCGAATGATAAAGACTCTTATTTATATAGCACTTCCACACTATTGTACCTTTATGGATTAATGTTTCTATTAATTAAATTAAATTAATATTTACATTACATATTGTATACACATATGGGCAAAAACATTAAGATACATCATATTATGTTCATATAATCTACATAATAATACAATGTTATTATTAACAACAAATTTAGTTATTAATAATTAATTTAGTTATTAATAATTAATTTAGATGATCATAATAAAATAATTATAAATTATTTATTTTCAGTTATCATACGACTTGAAATTGTAATTGCGATTATTAATTAGTCATCACTATTTTTTAATAGAATTATGTTTATACCATTGACCACATGGCATAAAAATTAATAATTGTGCACCCCATTAGATAATAAATATTGTTTAATTAAATATATATTTAAAATATTACCAATATTTGTCTTTTATATTGTCTATATTATTTTTATAGTCACTCTTGTAAACACATATACATATATATATATATATATATATATAAATCGATTTTCTTTATGATTTTAAACTTCATACATCAAAGGGTTAAATTTGCAAGTGAAATTAAAGGTAATAAAATTTGATGCTACTATGACATTACCACAGAAAACAATTCTGGTAGATTGTTAAAGCCATTATGTGTTTCACGTGTTAAAATAAACATTAAATGAAATAAAATCATTAATAAGATCGATAATCTCATGTTTCAATCACTCCAAGTTAAAATGTAAATATTAAACTTCTGAATAAAAAAATAAAATCTGCTTTCTGAGAAATGGGTAAAGAGCGCAAATGTGATTTAATGTTCTTATAACTTGACTATAATAAGTGAGTTAGCCGGTCGGCTATAGCTAAACTATTTTAACCTTTTCTAAACCGGAAACAGCTAATACCAGACACCAGTCACTAAATGAAGACACAGAGTAAACGATGCTTTAAAATATAAAGAATTGATTGCTGTGTTCGTGAGCGTTTGATAAAGATAAACTCACATTTGACGTGCAAACATGCTGAAGTTTGTTTAGTAGCGTGAAGTCGGAAGCAGTGCAGATTGTAAACACAACGTGACAGAAACACACAAAATAAAAGTCCCACTCCGTCTAAAGAAAGCAATTGATATAGACGAGCAGAGAAAGAGGATTATTTTAGTAGCCTGCTGTTGGAGAACTAAACTAATAACCTCTGTCTCAACAGTCAAGTCTTTGGGATAAATGCATAAAATTTACAAATTAAATCAAACGTGAAATACAGATAAGTAAACCAATTTTCAACACACAAAAACAATGGTCTGGTAAATCTTAATTATGCCATAGAAAATCACTATGGTCTAAACTATAAGACAAAAATAACACTACAGCATGAAAAGTCGATTTATGTAGTAAGTGCATTTTTATGTCATTACTTTTTATCTCATAATTTCATTTAAAAATATTTGAAAATACGACATAATGTTATACAATACATAAAAATACATAATGTTTTATACAACAATGTCATAATGTCACATTTCTATATCGCAATTATTGCTTTTTTTGTCAATGTCGTAATTCGAAGCTCTAGTTTAAATTTGATTTAAAAGCTTTACTGCCCTCTACAGGTTTATTCATGCAAAGTTTATTTAGTAATAAATAATGTTAATTTTAATTTAAATCTCAAGCATTTTGGTGAGTAAAGAATATAAACAGCAGCTTATTTTGAATTAGTGATAGGTGAAGGTTTTTATTTGACTTCATAATGCTATAAAAAGTATTTTAAAAGTTTTGGAGCAGCATGAGTTATAAATGAAATATGTTTGGAGGAACTCTCTTTAAAAGTCCTGGAACACCTCAGATGAGTCACATCTCAGGAGGTTCCGAATCCTGCATGTTTTCCAGATTTCACAGGGGCGCCGTTTAAATGATTTGTTGTCAAGGACAGAAGTTTTTGGGGAAAATGCTATTGTCCTCCAAACAATCTCTCTGCACTCATCTCCAAAACACATAAACATGTGAAAAGAGTAGAGAGTTATATAACTCCTGTTCAATGTCACACTGCATTACCAAAATATAAAATAAAGTTGTTTTTTTATATATATATACAATAATACAACAGTAGTGTTTTAAATGTTTCTTTTTATTAGTGTGAGCCAGAAATTATGTAAATAAACTTGTATGGATCTCCTTTGCTATACATGGGTGTGTGTGTCTGTGTGTGTGTTCAGTCAGGCATCAGATTGTTGGGACTGTGATGTTGGGCTGATGTTCAGCACAGGACTGAAGTTAATCAGAACAGAATGTGCTCCATTCAGGAGACATGAGCATGTGGATACTCCCTAGATGTGCATAACAGGCAAGGTACGTGCTTTATCTTTTCTTTATGTTACTGTTCTGATATTAGTTTCACTCATTTTGAAATATTATGACCTGCTTAAAACTTTTGAGCATTAGACTAAAGATAGAATTGATTGGTTTTTGTAATGCACAATATGCATCATGAACACATTTTAAAGATGCACAGGTCTGAAGGATTTTTCTTTAACATTAGATATGAATGAAAGCATGGCCAAAGGCTTCTTTCTGTGCCTGCTGCTTTGGGTGCTTGTATCTGCGGCCAGATGCCAGAACAGAAGACAGTCTGGAGAAACGCTGAACCTCACCACGAAACAGGACAATGGTAAACGCATTAATGTTTCATTCGGTGTCAGAGTATCATTTATTATGTTGGCTTTGTATTGCATGTAAAAAAACTGAATGTTAGAAATCTTTTACATCTCAATAGTTTCTTCTAGGCAACAATAAGAGTAACGTCTTTCCAGGAAAAGTCAGAAAAGTCTCAAGACGAACAAAAGAGGATCTAACTTTTCTTAAATTGTTATTATGACACTATAACTTCTGATGGGAAGTTTTAGACTCAATTAGAGAAAAGGTTAAATAAAAGTATTTTCGTGAGTGGAGTTTTGTACACTATAAATGGTCAACATGATCAAAACTGCACTAAACAAGAACGTTTGTACACTTTCTGCATGTTTTCTGTTTCTGTCAGAACTTTTTAACAAGTTAAAGGCCTTTTAATATTAATGCAAAATCTTCCAAAATGGTTAATAGTAAATTCCTGTAATATTTACAGGGGAAAAAAACCATAAACTGACATTCCCCTTCATTGAATTTAACATTTAGTTTGAATTTTATGTTCTTCTTTGAAATTACTGAAATTACTGATACCTTTTTTCTTTTATTGCATAGTTCAGTTGTCACCATGATGGTGTTTAGTGCTTGTGTGCATGACACCGAGCTCCTTCTATATATGTTCATGTTTAAAAGCTGCTTGTGATGGGCTTTGGTTCATCATGTGACTTTCTCATCACCTCCTACATTTGGTGCTTATCAGTGTATTTTAAAGCTACAAACCAGATGTCAGTACTTTAATAGGTCTATATTTTTTTTTACAAGCCGCTCGTTTGAGGTGGCAACATAAAATATGATCAAAGAAGGAAGTTTAAACGAAAAATATTCGTTTTATTAAATGAAATAATTACAACAACACATATTAGTAAAAGTAAACAAAACGTCTAGGGATGTTGAAGAAAATAATAAAATAAAAATTACAAAACATGCTATATAATATAAAAAATGCCAAAAGAAGCCTGCCCAATTAACAAAATAAATTACTTAAATTTTAAACTAAAAATCAATTAACGGGTTAAAAAAAACAATCAAAATCTCTCGCTCTGCTCCAATAGAACCAGTAGACTCAGGGACGTCACTGTACATTAATATTATATCAGTTAATGAAATTACAGTATTTAACTGTAAATGTAACTTAAAACAGTAAAACCTAAAACATCGTTATCGTAAAGTCTAATTCACAGCTGCAGTTTTTTCACCGTAAATTTTTTACGCATTTTTTTTTTTTTTGCAGTGTAATAGATAATAAAGTCTGTTTATATTTTTTGCTCTTGTTTCAGAGTTAGCATGCAAACTAGAGATCGCATTCATCCTGGACAGCTCAGAGAGTGCCAAGGGCCTTCTGTTCGATCGAGAGAAAGCATTTGTGCGCTCCTTCAGCACGCGGGTGGCACAAATGCAGGTGTCTGACTGGGATCTGAGAACCCGTATGGCGCTTATGTACTACAGCAGCTCAGTCCATATCGACCAGCACTTCAGAGACTGGCAGGACCTTGAGGTCTTCCTCAGCAGACTAGAGGACGCCATCTACATCGGCCAAGGAACGTACTCCACATACGCCATATCCAATGCCACTCAACTCTTCACCAGCGAGACTAAGGAGCAAAGTGTGAGGGTCGCCCTGCTCATGACCGACGGCGTCGACCATCCACGAAATCCTGACATCATGATGGCGGTCGCAGAGGCCAAAGGCCACAACATAAAGATCTTCACAATTGGCTTATCAAACTTGGCAAAGGACAACGTGAACAGTGCTAAACTGCGGGTCGTAGCGAGCAGCCCAGCGCAGCAGTACTCCCACAGCCTCACTGACCCCGAACTGGAGGAACGGCTCCTTCAGCAGCTCGTGAGACACGCACTTAATCTGTCAGACCCGTCAGGTTCAGCAAGATCAGACATAATGAGCCCATATTGTAAATTAGCATAAATGATCAATACAAATTAAAATGTTGCATTAAAATAGGCCTAGCACAGTTGAATTATACAATAAACAAAAACAGTTAATACTGAATTGAGAAAAGGAATCAATGTGATCAATATGATTTTAAGAGCTTCTAAGCAAACACACAAGATCAACCTGTGCGACAGAATTATAAATTATAGAAATTATGAATTACTTGATGAAACACACATATAACTTCTAATCAAAAATGTAATTAAAATAATAATTATTAATTACTTTCACGATTAATCAAAATAAAAGTTTTGGTGCATGTAACGTGTGTGTGTGTACTGTGTTATATTTATTGTTTATATATAAATGCACACACATGAATGTATATTTTTAAGAAAAATGTGTATATATTAAATATATTTATAGAAATTATATGGATATAAATATATACATTTAAATATTTTCTAAATGTATAATGCATATGTATGTTTACTATATAACTATGTAAACATTTAGAATTACCTTGTGCAACAGAAAATTAATTATTGTAATTAAGATTTATAGAAATATTAGAAATCTAACATCATTTTTAACTTTATTTTAATTATTTCTGCGGCCTTAGACATAAAGAGAGAAATCAACAAATGAGCAAATGATCCAGTAAGCAGTGAGCACCCATTTTAAAAAATAATTAAAAACACACACACAAAGAAACTTAAAAACCATTAAAAAATTGTAGTTTTGGATAATTACAGTATAATTCTGACTCTAAACTGCTTGATTATCAGAAAATATAAACTCACCCACTCTGAAAAGCCATGTAAAATGCAGATAAACACACTTAGGTCAATAAAAAACTACCTATATTGCATGTTTGGGAAGTAACATGGTATTAAACAACTTGACATACGAATAGAAACAGTGCACTCATTATTCAGAGCTTCACTTTCACATGAACTCCAGCTGAAATGCCACTCTTGCTTTGTATTTTCCCAGCCTACACACTGCTGTTATTTTGGATCAGATAATAGATACTTAAAATTAAAATAGGTGTATAGATTTGATTTGTGGGGGTTTGAGATGCAGTGTTCAGTCTGCTGTCCTGAGGCATGGTTCACACATCAGTGGGTGTGAGGGATTTTCCACAGAAACACAGAAGGGACTGCCGCTCGTGAAATGTCAACCACTGTCTGTAATCGCACAATGCAGCCCTCTTAGAAATGCATCATAAAGTTTTCCATGCCACGGGCGAGATTTGAGAATAAAACTGAATTTGTTTTGATACTGTCATAGAATTGTGTTCTAATTCTTATTTCTCTTTTTTGTCAGGAAATAATTGCAAAAAATGAAGTAAGTACTAAACTATTAAGAACACCGATTAAACAAAGCAGGACAGTTCACACAAAAGTGAACATTCTGTCGTCATTTACTCACCCCTGTGTCATTCCCAACCTGTGTGAGTTTCTTTCATATTTTAAACACAAAAAAAGATACTTTGGAGAACCAAATAGTTGTTGGCACCCACTGACTTCAATAGTTGTATATTAGGGGAAGAATTACTATGGAAGTCAATGGATACCGTCAAATGTTTGGTTACCAGCATTATTTAAAACTTCTTTTGTGTTCAGCAGAAAAATTAAATAAATCATAGAGCATGGCAATGTCTAAGGTTACGTAGGTAACCCACGTTCCCTGAAGGAGGGAACGGAGACGTTACATATGGAATCTCGCATGAGAGACCAATCGTCTTCGAGTCTTTGAAAATAGGCCAATGAATATTGCCGTGCAATAATCACAGCCAGGTGCACCTTATCACGGCGTGAGTATAAGAGGGCACGGCTGGATTGCACTTGCAGCTTTTCGCTTCGGTGCACTCATCTGATGCATTGAATGCTGTGTGAGTCTGCTGAGAAGAGAATCTTCATCAAGAATTCCTGCGGAGTTCATGCTCTCTCACCACTTTTGACATCTGACTGGGCAGTCGGCAACGGACCCCGCAAGATTAGTAGCCTTTATAAAGATCCCGAGTCGGCTTCAGCCCGACCCAGGGTCGTGGCAAGGGGAGGTAATGTCTCCATTACCTCCTTCAGGGAACGTAGGTTACCTCCTTGTGGAGTGGGCTCTCAGACCTAGGGGGCCCGGCTCTCCCTGGTATAGATATGACAGGGAGATGACTTCCACCACCCAATGTACCGGCCTCTGTTTGGAAATACACAACAACTCTAAGGCTGGGTCTGCCTCCTCCTGGGGCAGAGCTGCAGGAACCTTGGGCATGTAGCCGAGCTGTGGTCTCAGTGTTACGTGAGAGCCAGCCAGGCCGAACTATAGGCACTCTTTGTCGACAGAGAAGGCTTGGAGGTCCCCGACCCTCTTGATGGAGGCCAAAGCAACCAGGAGTGCTGTCTTCAGCGACAGGAATTTAATCTCGACTGATGCTAAGGGCTCGAAAGGAGCTTGCTGCAGGCTGATTAAGGCGACGGCAAGGTCCCAAGAGGGTACTGAGGGCGGTCTCGGGGAATTAACCCTGCAGGAAGGAAAGCACAACTGCAATTGAACATCTCTGTGGGTCCTCTTGGCGTAAGGAGCACTAGTCGACTAGTTGGGGGAGGCAAAGAGGTCTATCTCTGCCTCGCCGAAGTGGCTCCAGATCAGCTGGACTACCTGGGGGTGGAGTCGCCATTCTCCAGGGTGGGTGGACTGCCGTGAGAGCTGGTCGGCTGCATGGTTGAGTGTCCCTGGAATGTGAACAGCGAACAGCGATTTCAGCCACGTGTGACTCCACAGGAGCAGATGGCGGGCGAGTTGCGACATGCAGCGGGAGCGTAGACCACCCTGACGGTTGATGTACGCAACAGCCGCAGTGTTGTCCGTCCGGCACATGCTTGTGGAGTAACATCTATCGAAAGCGACGAAGGGCCAGAAGCACGGCCAGCAACTCGAGGCAGTTGATATGCCACAGCAGTCAAACACCTGTCCAGGTGCCCGAGGCTGCTTGCCTGTTCCATACAGCACCCTTAACCCGTGGTGGAGGCATCCGTGTACACCGTGACATGCCTGGACATTTGTCCTAGAGGTACTCCAGCCCGTAGGAAGGCAAGGTCTGACCAAGGGCTGAACATGCCGCGTCACTCCGGGAAAACGCCATTCCGGAGAGTACCGCAGTACTATGCCCATCTCAGGACTCAGTCGTGTAACCAACGCTGAAGCAGTCTAATAAGGAGGATCCCCAGCGGCGTAACTGCGGCATTTGGGGGAGCGTCTTCCTCGGGAAGCACAACGTCGGGACTACGGGTGACGGCCGAAGTCTGCGAAACGATCCCGCTCCGCAAGACATTCTGCACCCCTAAGCGCCTCGCCGTAGTAGTGGAGAAACCTTTACGGCTCACCGGACCATGGGGAGGACGCACAGGGAGCCGCCTCGCAAATGAGAGGCGCGATCTCAAAGTAGCGATGGTCATGCGTCCGCAATGAACGCATGACACATCCACTGCCTCAGCGTGTACCCGGCCCAGATACGAAAGACAGCGCTCATGCCCGTCTGAGGAGGTGAGGAAACTCCCACACTCAGAAGTGTACGGCCGCATAGACATTCCAGGAGGATGGCTCGGAACCGTGCTTGAAAATTTATCTTTTTACAGCCCGAATGCCCAGGGAGGACCTCTTCGCAGCACAGTGTGTACTAAGTAGGCAGAGGTCTCTCGCTGGCGAGCAAAAGATTGGCTTGCTGAGCCTTTATAAAGCCTACCAATCTCACTGGGTCCGTAGCCGACTGCCCAGTCAGATTTCGAAACGGCGAGAGAGCATGAACTCCGCAGGAACTCTTGATGAAGATTCTCTTCTCAGCAGACTCACACAGCATTCAATGCGTCAGACGAGTGCTCTGAAGCGAAAAGCTGCAAGTGCAATCCAGCAGTGCCCTCTTATACTCACGCCGTGATAAGGTGCACCTGGCTGTGATTATTGCACGGCAATATTCATTTGCCTTTTTTCTAAAGACTTGAAGACAATTGGTCTCTCATGCTCTCATTCTTCAGGAAACGTGGGTTACCTACGACTGAACTCGACTGAAGGGGAACAACATAAGGTTGAGTAGATGATGAAAATCTTAACTTCTGTCATATTTGTGAGTGAATTAATTTTAAAAATGCTGATTGCATACTGCCTCTTGGTTGTATTCCTTGTGCCAGTGTCCTCGACCACCGGTGTGTTTGTGTGAGAAAGGTGAACGCGGACCTCCAGGAGCTCCTGTGAGTATCGCTCAGAAACTGAGGCCATTTTCAGTTATTAGTGTCATTCATGAGAAAACTCTACTTTGTTTAGGGTAAAAAAGGAGAGCAAGGTTATGAAGGAGCACCTGGTCAAAAAGGCTCAAGGGTGAGAGTGAAAATAATTAAATATAATTATGATTATTAGATCTGTAGTTTACTGTTGTTAATCTGACCTGTTTTACAGGGGGAAACAGGAGCACCCGGTCTTCCAGGAATCAACGGCCCAGAAGTACATAACATATTGATTTGGTCACTTTACTGTATATACAGTCTGTGTTATCAATGACTCTCTGACCAACACTGTTCTGTTCCTGGTTTGTCATTCACAGGGAAGACCTGGGTTCAAAGGTGATAAGGTGAAACCTAAGAGTTTACATATTTACACATTTACATGCAATGAATTTGTTAACAGCCACATCCAGCAAAATATTGATGACTTATGACTTACTATTTTTCACAAGATTGGATAATATATATATATATACAACCAGTCAAAAGTTTGGAATAGGATTTTTTTGTATAGAAGTATCTTATTCTCACAAAGGCTGCACTTATTTATTCAAAATTACGGTAAAATTATAAAATAATAACTGTTTTCTATTTAATTATAGTATTTAGAATCATCTAATCAGCATATCAGAATGATTTCAGAAGAATCATGTGACACCGAAGACTGGTGTAATAAAGCTGAAAATTCATTGTTGCATCACAAGAATAAATTATATATTCAAACATATTCAAATAATTAATAGCTATTTTGAATTGCAATAAGATTTTACAATATTATTATTAAGAATTTTTATTTTTTACTGTATTTCAAATCAAATAAATGCATGAGAGACTTCTTTCAAAGACATATTAATTATACCAAACTGTTGACCAGTAGTGCATGCTAAATAAATATTGTGCACATATAAAAGAAGTGCAAAATTTATATTCTCACTGAATTTTTTTATATTAATATCACTCTTATAATGCATTCTGTTCCACAAAGCAAAATCTTGAAAGTCTTGAGTCATATTTTAGGGGGATCAAGGTAACTGTGGACCACCAGGACAAAAGGGACATAAGGTACGTCTTCTGTACTGACTTAAATATTTGTATTATAACATACAGAATACATGATTAATAAATAGTTTTTACTGGTTTTCACAGGGCACCGAAGGGCCTCCAGGGCCAAGGGGCCCCAGAGGAGAACAGGCACAGTATAAACATTTACCATTTACATGACATGTTATATGCCACGTTGACACTGTTTTTTATACTGTGGGATACTTATTCAATCATCTTAGTATTTCATTTGATTCTGTAAACCTTTGTAACAGTGCTCTTGCTCTTAAAGTTCCCCTACTATGGGTTATGAAAGGATCATATTTTGGTTTTGGGAGTCACCAACAACAAGTTGACATGCATATGAAGTCAAAAAACACTTTCATTGTCTTAATATGCACTTATTTTTTCCTTATTTGCTCAACAACTCCCAAACGATTTGCTTAATTATGAATTTTTCCAAACCCCTCTTTTGCGTGATGCTAATCTGCAGTGATTGGTCTCATTTTAATTTAATCATGCCTGCATTGCCTGAAAAAGCAGAGTTAGTGAGCACAGTGCTGCTTTATGTACAGCGTTACAGCTATTTTTATGTTCCAAAAGCATCCCCTAGTGGCAAAGAATGAATTAGCATTTTCATTCAGACCAACCGTCAGCATGAAACTTAAAGAAATTGTTTTTAAAAATGTCTCAATTTCAGTGATTCAAAGTTGACTCTTTCTTTTGAGAGTTAATAACTTTATAAATAGCACACTTATATATTTTAAACTTTGCAGGATGATTCACTTGTTACACACTGCATGGAAGTGCAATAATTTGCTTTAAAAGTTAATCTTTTTTTTTTCCTGACATTTAGATTATTAACTGTATAAACGATACTTGCATTATTTGTCAGCCTGTAACCATCTAGAGTTTCATGACAGAAATTAATATTAATATAACTACTTTTTATGCCACTGTTTATAAAGAAACTATTCTAGCGCAGAATTGACATATTTTAGTACCCAACTTTCATAATGTGTTCATTTACAGAAAAACTTTGAGTCACACTTTATATTAGCTGGCCTTAACTACTGTGTACTTATATCAAAATATTATGTACATATTTTATTGCAAAACACTTTTGCTGCTATTGAGGTGGGATATAGGTTTAGTGGTATGGGTAGGTTTATGGGTGGGTTAAGGTGTAAGAGATAGGCCAAAAGTCTAACTATTAATGAACTACAGATAATTGCATATAGGTATTTTTTTATATATAAGTACAATGTAAAAACATGAATGTACACAATAAGTGCATTGTACCAAATGATTCATTTAAATGTAATTACATAATAGTTAAGGCCACCTAATATAATGTGGGACCGAAGTTTTAGATAGATTTGATCTGTAAACAAAAACATTAAGCTTAATTAAACTTAAACCACAAAAAATAAACAGTGGTGTTGAGTATGTGATATGCTGACAATCAAAAGATTTAAAGCTCAAAACAGCCAACACATGTAACAGTCTCTAACATCTCTTTATTCATAGATATATTTATATATACATTTGCATTAGCTGTACAATGCATTAGTTATGTAACAAGTTGTCTCATCACAAAAGTGGCGATCACAGCAGTCCGTGGCTGTTTCCCCAGCCTGCACTTATGGAATGTGATCGGCAGATCGCTCGTAAGCCTATGCTAATGTACACATGTAAAGCAGTGAATCCAGGCTTGCAGGATATTATTCTTTTTCTGAGGATGACTTTGTGCAGTGGGATTAGTGAAGAGACAGAACAGTTCAGATTGACTGGGTCAAGTTCCTCAAAACCCTCATTATCACAATCATATTGCAGGTTATTATTAGTGTTTATTGCATTTACTGTAGGTGAAAGGAGTAGTTCACCTAATAATGAAAAAAGTCCTCTGCATCCATGATGTAGATAAATTAAAAAGTTCTTTATCGCAACAGATTTGGAGAAATTTTGCATCACTTGCTCACCAATGGATGCTCTGCAGTGAATGGGTGCCGTCATAATGAGAGTCTGCTGAAACATCACAATAATCCACACCACTCCAGTCCAAAGAACTTTTTACAAGCAAGTATATTTTAGTGTTATTGTAAGTTATGAAATGAAGGGCGGTTTTAGCCAGTAGCAAACGTTTAGCAGTTGAAATATCTTAATGATGGATTTGTTTCTTACATACACAGAGCTTTTAGATTTTAGCTGGAGTGGTGTGGATTACTTGTGGATTATTGCAATGTTTTTATCAGTTGTTTTGAGTCTCATTCTGACGGCACCCATTCACTGCAGAGGTAGAGATGTAATGCTACATTAAGAAACACGCTCATCTACCTACGTTTTTGGCTGAACTATACCTTAAACAAAATTAAATTTCAACCTGTTTCTTCATTATTTCACCAGGGTCTGAAAGGGCCTCCAGGAGACCAGGGTCATGAGGGTCCAGCTGGACCTAAAGTAGGATCATATCTTCCATTTCTTTGACAGTGAGACAGCTGTAACTGATATTTGTGACTGATATTTGTGAGAGATCTGGTGGTATGTTTCCATGTCGGTTTTAAATACAGATTTTTGCCTTTCGTGTTTGGCTAGAAAGCTTTAACAAAGAGTGCCTTGAAAATCTGACAAATATATAATAGTACATTGCAAATGCAAAAAACCCTAAGATGTTAGACACAAGGGGTGTCTTTATGCTCTGTAAATGTCAGTTGGAATATACATGACAGAAAACATGTACTGAACTCTTTCACCATAACTCATGCTAATAATAGTAGATGGTCGTTATGAATATTACTATTTAAAGTAAAATTAGCAATCTTACATGTAGCTGAGATGACTGAGATTTAGCAGAATATACTGTATATAAGCTTTACATTTAACGTTTAAATTCATATGAAGTTACAAATGAATCACTGACCTTCAGATCATTCCTAGGGTGATCGAGGGCCGATCGGTGCATCTGGCCCACCGGGAGATATTGGAGTCGGATTTCCTGGTCCAAAGGTAAACGTCTCAGGACTTTTGAAAGAAATTAATACTTTTATTTAGAAAGAATGCATTGAATTGATAATAAGTGACAGTAAAGACATGTGTGACAAAAGATTTCCATTTCAAATAAATGCTGTTCTTAAAACTTTGTTCATCAAAAAAAAAAAAAAAAACCTTAATAAAAATAATCATAATTGTTTCTTTAGCAGAAAACCAGCATATTACAATGATATCTGAAGGATCACGTGACACTGAAAGCTGGAGTAATAATGCTGAAAATTCAGGAATAAATTACATTTTAACATTTATTAAAATATAAAACAATAATTAGAAATTTTAATAATATTTTACACTATTGCTGTTTTACTACAATATAAAAAGAGATAAATTAGTGATTATTCGTTTTTATGGGTTTTATGTTGTGACTTTGTCAATAGCCAAAATTAGTTATGAGTTACGTTCTTGTTTAAGCATGTTCTTCTCCACATCACAGTGTAAGAATCTGCATGCAGTGTATTTTATTCTTGAACTTAACTTGTGGTGTGGTTGTTCTAGGGAGACAGAGGGAACCCAGGAAGACCAGGTCTTCCCGGTCAGGTCGGCATAGGTCAGCCAGGACAAACTGTAAGTAAAAACATCTTATGCGACTTTTAAACATACATCAGTAGATTATAATGACATAATGATATATGCATCAATGAAGGGTCCTCCAGGTTTATCAGGAGCACAGGGGAACCCAGGAGCTCCAGGTGAAGGACTTCCTGGGCCCAAGGTGAGCAGCTTTAGTTATAGAACATTTTAATAATCTAAAAAACTTGTTTCTATTATAAGGAACCTTTTGTGGAATGAAAGCCTTCCAGGGATCTTCATGGAACCAATGATACCAATAAAAAACCTTTATGCTTAAGCTCAGACCTCATTCCCTTTAATGGTTGTGTGAATAAAGACATTTCTATCACTTTTTAATGCGTTATTAGGGTGACCGTGGCTATGTTGGTGCTACAGGTGGACGTGGACCCCCAGGTTATGGAATCAAAGGTGAAAAGGTATGTCCCAGTTTTGTCTATGTAAAAGCCCATTATGCATTTAATTAATCCCCTGAATGCATTCTTGTAGGGCGACGCAGGACCTCCTGGATCAGCTGGACCACTAGGAATGCCTGGCAGGGGGATTCAAGGAGAGAAAGTATTTGTTATTTTCTGATACCTGTATGTACTAGTGGTGCTACAGTAGCTTTACTATTTTTAGTGATCATACATGGGTTAATCATCTGATTAAACCCTAAACAACTTGTATAGTTTGTGCTACAGACACAAATTATACCAGGAATCATGCAGCATGCTGGAAGAAGTGTGCTTTTTCTTTTCTAATTGAATAAAAGCGTGCAAATAGAGCCACTTGCAACTACTAGAAATGTCCTAGAAATCACCCAAAAGACACCAATAACCACTAGAAGACCCAAGCCCACCACTTCTTTTCCTAATCGTCACTTCTTAATATAAAAAGGGGAATCAGGGACCAGCTGGTCCTACTGGTCAAAGAGGGAATCCTGGGATAGGACTCACTGGACCAAAGGTAAATCTGCACTATTCATCCATCCATCCATTCGTCTATCTATCTGTATTTCTACACTGTGTTTTCATTTGGTCCTCAGGGACAACAGGGTTTCCCTGGAGAACGTGGAGCCCCTGGAGAACGAGGAATTGGAGAACCAGGACCAAAAGTGAGTTGTCATTTCAACTTAGCTGTTACATGAAATGAAGAAGCAGAATAAAGTATCAAATAGTGAAATCACAGTTGTCTTTATGGGTTCATGTCATAGGGTGAACCTGGATTACGAGGTTTACCAGGTGAGGCAGGTGTACCAGGAGAAGATGGAGCCATGGGGCCAAAGGTCAGAATGCTCTTAAAGCCAAGTTAGTGGCTTGACATCAGAAAAATTCAATAACTTATAATATACTATATCTTGTTTTCTTTAGGGTGATATAGGCTTACCAGGACCCAAGGGACAGGACGGACCTCCTGGAAGAGGCCTGCCAGGAGAGAAGGTAATGTATGCATGTGCTTTATTGATTCTTCAGACAAAACTGAAGAGTATTAATCATTATTTTATATGTTTATATACACATTACATGATCTAAAATGAGGTGACCACACATTAAATGTACTAAATAGGCTGTATCTTCCATCAATAGGGGGTTCGAGGGGAGAGGGGCTCCAGAGGCCTACCAGGACCTTTGGGACCAGTTGGGGCAGCAGGGTCAAAGGTGAAAACAATTCATTCATTTTAAGTAAAACAAAATACCACACAAAGAAAAAGACCTGTGTGTCTGTCATTGAGTCTATTGTCTATCTATTGAGTTACATTATTGTTCATTTAAAATAGGGAGAACGCGGCAATGTTGGAGTTCAAGGTGTTTCTGGGCCTCCAGGAAGGGGCATACCGGGACCTAAGGTACATTTGAGGAATGCTCAGTGTTAAATACAAGCTGTATCAAAAAAGAAATTATATTTAATTCAAATAAAATTCACCATTTGACCATTACTGAGTCATTTATGAAATTTACAACAACTTATATAAATGCATGGTTCTTATTTAATAATTTAAACCATATCCACCTGGTTTCACAGACAAGTGAACCTAGTGCTAGATTAAAATGTAAATCTGAGCTGTTTCAATTAAAAGAAACTTGCAATAACTAATCTTAAAATATATCAGTGTCTATGACAGTAGACAGTGCCAGTGATGTTTTTTCCCTAAGCTTGTTTATAAAAATTACTTGAATATTGAATTGAACTATAGTCTAATCCAGGCCTAGTCTAAGCCCTGACTGTGAAACTAGGCCTTTAAATTGCAAAAATGGATGCCTTCTGTTGATCATTATTTGAACTTAATATTGTGTGTAATATAAACTCAAATATCTTAGTTAATTGAATTTCTTTAAAAAAAATTAAAATTTAACCTTGAATGAAGGCCAAATTACTTGCATTGCAACTATGCATTCATATATTTTTAATGTGGCATAAACTTGTTTGGGCTAACAGTATGTGTATGTTATTGATCAGGAGATCTCAGTACCATGTTCATCTTCCTGTAGGGAGATCCAGGGCCGGTCGGTCCATCAGGTCCTTCTGGAGAACCAGGGATAGGCATTGCAGGGCCGAAGGTAAGAGTGATGCCCTAGCAGAAACCAGTTTTTTTTTTAATAATGCATTTTGTATAATGCATTATATAATGTCTTTAGGGTGAAATAGGGTTTCAAGGACCCATTGGACCTCCAGGGCTAAAGGGAGATGGCTATCCCGGCCCACCTGTAAATATCATTACAAATAATAATATTCATGCAAATCTTTCCTTTATACAGTCTGTATTTAAAATCTGACATATACATTAAATATATGGGAATATAATAATATAATTTACACTTTTTACTGTATGATTTGCCCATGTGATCTATAGGGGCCACCGGGTCTGCCAGGTCTTACAGGAGAGACTGGGCCAGAGGGACAAGGTTTACCTGGACCAAAGGTAAGGTGCTTGCTTAACACCAATTTTCTTTAGAAAATGTAAACCTTTAAATCTTTATGGGAAGAACCACGTCCATTAAAGCATTTTATAAATGAATGTGTTCTGTCACAGGGGGATCGAGGCCCTCCAGGTTCCCCAGGACCTGCTGGAGCACCAGGTATTGGGCAAGTGGGCACAAAGGTAGGAAATGCATGTAGAATATATGTATGCATATTATAATCATCACTCTGAGATTTGATAATTCACCACTGAATGAGTCATTATGTGGTCTGTAGGGCTCCATTGGTCAGACTGGTCCTGCTGGTCCTCCAGGACTACCAGGAGAGGGCATACAAGGAACAAAGGTAACAGGAATCTGAGTCTTATCAACAAAGATACATTATTCATTCATAGAAATACACAAATCTTTTTATTTACATGTATTTTGCTTTCGTACAGGGTGATCCTGGATATCAGGGTTTACAAGGGCTAAGAGGGCTTCCTGGAGAGGGTCTGCCGGGGCAGAAGGTGAGAATATATACGCAAATGCATGCATTTATATTTTGTATCATTAAAGGAATCTTTCACAGTTACATTTACTCACCCTCATGTCATCCCATACCTGTAGGACTTTCAAAAAAAAAATAAAAAATTAAATGTACTCTACTATTTTCCACAAAACTGGTGCCTTATAATGCCAAACGCAAAACGTATATGCAGTCATAATTAAAAACACTGTGAGTTTAAAGCTCCTTTGAAATAACTAATGTGTTGTAGGGTGGTCGTGGGTTACCTGGAGCACAAGGACGTAAAGGAGAAAGAGGAAGCCAGGGAGATCCAGGGTTTATAGGACCACCGGTGAGAAGAACTGAGAAGGACATTTTGATCATCAATCATTCACACAAGACTTGCTTTTTAATCCTTAAAGGAGAAGTTCACTTTCAAAAAAACTTTTGAGGATAGTTTACTCACCACCATGTCATCCAAGATGTCCATG
>JAUCMT010000094.1:37478-47913 GCA_032357475.1 Enteromius thamalakanensis
GCGAATGAAGCGAGTAAACTCAAAATGTTCACGCGTCTAACTTCGCGCGAATAGCGCGATTTATTCGCGCAATTCGCTTCCGGTGTGAACGCACCTTAGTTTTCTTCCAAAAACATTCAAACATTTTACAGTAATGAACTGTAAATTTTCCAGTTTGAAGAATTTCACCTCGTTGAAATCGAGTTCCCTGCAAGCATTGCAGCATGAAAAACGTATGCAGTTATTGTTACAGGATTATTGTTTTTTTCTTTTTGCTGATTTCATTTAAACGTTCTTGTTGTTTTATCATTAATATTTGGTTATTTGTTGCACTGTGATGTAAAAAGCTCATCTTTTTAAAATTTGTTGATTGTCTTTCAAAAAGTGTTGACTACCTATTAACCAAACTTATTCATGAATGTTTGTCATTTGTGAACAAAAACATCTTCCAAGAAATTTAAAAACAACAACAAAAACAAAAATGACATCAACAATAATGAAGTTTTAAGTTAAGTCAACGTTTCATTTTTTACAGTGCACTTTACAGTAAAGTAACTACATTAGTTAACATGAACTAAAATACTTCCGGAAAGTATAAAGGGCTATATAAATAAATGAGACTTGAGACTTAATGTTAATTTCAGCATTTACAAACTCATTATTTTTTTTTTGTAATATGTCTTGCTAAGAACTTCATTTGAACAACTTTAAAGTCAATTATCTCAATATATTGGATTTTTTGCATCCTCGGGTTATATTTTTTCAAAATGTTGTATCTTGGCCAAATATCATTAATCAAATCATGCAAGTGGAAAGCTAATTATTGCTTTAAGTGGTCTTTTATTCAGTTTTGTGAACCAGGGTCGCATATTTAAATTTAAACCACAGATTCTTTACAAAATCCAAAAACTGAATTCTTTTTTTTTTTTTTTTACTCAGCACATAGGAAAAATAATTGTAATAATACAAACGTAAGACTGGTTTGACTGATATTGTAAATACCATGCAAATATGATGCAAAATGTGACAATTAATAGAAATAAGTAATAAAGAACATACCGTTCTTAATTTGAAACATACAGTTCAAATTAAAATGGCTTCTTAAATATGGAATAAAAGAAAAGCAACTGCTCTTCATGGAGGATCAGGTGTTTGTCTGTGGATATTTCCTTCAGCCACACCGGAAGTCACCAAATACAACTTTTATGTGCTATAACTGACATCACATGTCTTATTAGAGGTAAACATAAAATCTAACCTTCATGTATGAGTTATTCAATTAAAAAAAGCTCTATTTACTTCAAAACAAGAAAGTAATCTTGTTTTTTTCTCAAAATGATGTAGTCAATTTCACTAAATCAATATTTTGACTAAAACAAGAATATTCTGTTTTTTTCTTTTGCATGCAGCCATCATAGGAAGTGCATTTCAATTACAGAACAGTTTCTGTTATAGAAGATCACCTAAACTTGGACAAGAAGTTAAGCATGGAAACTACTGTAGCTGGGCAAAAAAGAGCTCTGTGTGACTCAGGTAATGCGTCACAAAGGGTCGGTCCTCAAAATCAGGGACTTAAAGCTCTTCGAAAGTGAAAGGCACTCAAGAATGAAGATAAAGATTTGCTGGTCCTCTTTGCACTTGAAGTTAAGAAGCTACAGGAGACTTGTCTAATTGCACATAATTGTCACAGAAGAAAAAAACTCTTCACGGAGGCATTGAGACGCGATTAAAGAGCACTATACGAAACAATGTTTCTAAATCTAATCCAACATCATTTCAGTTTTGATGATGCTTCTCAGTATTTTCAGATATTTGGATTGCATTATGGGATTTCTTTCTTCTCAAATGAGTGAAAAGAAGGTATAGTATCATAGAAAACATCATAATTCCTACATTTAGGACCAGACTTTGCATTGAAAGCACCTACGATGCCTTAAAATGCCGCTCCAACCTAAATATGCAGCTTACTAGGTTTGTGACAGAGTCAGTGATTTAGTGAACACAAGTAAATCATTTAAGCCAGACTGATGTGCATCTCTCAAGACACAATTTATTTAAAAAAAAGATTTACTGCAAGTGCAATTTTGTGACTGTTTAATCTCAGGTTTCAACTGCTTTAAAAATGATAATGAAACAAAATACTGCTGAATTTTATGTCTGCGAAATCATTTATAAAACACTAGGAAGGAGTACATAATAATGTATCCTGGATTAGTTTTTGGATCTGGGTTGCGTCCTTCAAAGAGTCCATAGTAAAGGACAGTATTGGTTCCATTCATGTCCAGCTGTGAGGGGAACAAAATATTTTTAATCATTAACTCATCATCCAGCTAAATATAAACTACTTTAAAGGTGCACCAAAAAAATGGCTAATTTCTTAAATATAAAGCTTCCAAATGAAATGAACCCCTTTATGTTTCCCCAAAACCTTTTTTGTGTGTGTGAAGATTATTTATATAATCTGAAGAACCCGTTTCCACAATAAAGCAATGGGAAGGTTGCATGGATGTTAAATGCTCTTCGTGGGATCATCAATGCCATTAAAGAGGCATTACATTTAAGAGTGTATGTTAGAATGAAATATTGCTGTACTACTAACTGAACACTGCACAGGACGTGCAATATATGTAGTACGCAACATTGCTGTCCCACAACTTTATCATTGTGCTGTACCTGGGAGGTGATGTCGATCCTCCATGGATCCACCTGGAGCCCGTCACACCAGCCTCCGCGGCCGTACAACCAGGTCCCGTGTTCATTGGGCACTCCTCCTTCCGGGACCCGCAGGGCACAGCCCAGAGGTGTCCCTGCATGGACATGCACATCTGTGTCACTCGCTGGCACACATTTCAGTGACTAATGTCATAAAACGTCATCAAGTTAACCCATCCTCTCATCCTGGTCCCATTGACACAGCTGACACAAATATGATGGTGTTAATGAATGTTATAAAATGTCCACTAATTCTATCCCCCTGGTGCCACTAACCAGCTGAGTCGAACACGAGGGTGTTATTGATGGATCTGTTGATCAGGAAATGATGTGATGTCACACAAAATTCACCGCAGAAGTTCTCATCAGACCCATGAGCCGTGATAACGGCATATAACTCAACCTGCCACACAAATAATACACATTACATTCATGGAAGGGTTTAATTCTCCAAAAATAAACAAAATTATAATAAGACTGAACAAATGATTAAATACTATTTAAAAAAATGTGTAAAAATATCTAATTATAATTTTAGTTTTATTATTTGTATTATCAGTATTATTACTAGCACTATTCCAGAATACATATAAAACAATAATTTAATTTATGGAAAGTTTTTAATTACACATTTGTTATATAAAAAATATAATGTATGCAAGTATTGTGCAACACGCATCCAATTCAGTTTATTAATAATTACATGATATAACTTTTTTAATATTGTATCCTAAATTGTGGATAATTAAGCTATATATAGTCTGACTTGTAGGTTATTAAAATGCAATTATTATTACTATTTAACCAATAATAATTTGTTTGGATTCATATATTTTTTACCTTCTTTGTTGAAGCTGGAAGACTGAAGTTGATCTCTTGGTATCTGCTGTTATAGTCCTTGTCAAACGTTCCCCCGGGGAAGAGTGGCATTACCTCGAAAGGGTACAGTCTGTCGGAGTAATTACCTGTGAAAACAATGTCAGATGACGTCAACATCCATAACAGATCATCCTGCTTTTATCACTACAGTAACTGGAGTTGCGTTGATGTATTTTAGGAAACAGCCTTGGCTCTAAATGAGCTTCCAAGAAAAGCTTATTTATGGTGTTGTGCAAGTGCACTAAAATAGAGCTAGTGATTATATAGATTTATCACCCGTTGTCAATTTTATTGTAAAACTGAGGTTGACTACAAACTATAAGTGTGCTTGAAGTTTTCTGTAAGTCGTAAGAAGTGGAATTATTTGGAAGAGATATTGAAGAGCCTTCTGTAGAGTTCACTGTGTAGATGATTTCCCCCTTCTCTTTTCCAAAACTGGAGACACCTTATTTTGTTCCTTTGAGTATGACTCAATAGAACATGTGTGGGTGAGCAACAGCATTCACAGCTGCACACAGTAAATCAGTCACGATGTTCTTTCTTTCCACAAAAATGTTCAAAATAAATAAAAAAAGTAAAACAGCATCCTAACAGAAACAGAACCTCACATGTGATCAGTGTAGAATGCACTTTATATGTCTCATAAGTAGCACAGGTGACCCCAAATTGACACTTTATAACCAGAACCACAACTAAAATCTTTTGCACAACATTAACAAGCTTTTTGAAACATATTGCATAAACAGTAAAGTATAATCAATGCCTAAAATGCCATAATAGATAACAAAATATCAAAGCAAAAAATACAGCACAAAAAGTTATATTGTAAAATATTATTTTAATAACTGTTTTATGTGTAAATATATTTTAAAATATCATTTAATTCTGTGATGTAAGGCAGATTTTCAGCATTATTGATTATTCTAATATGCTGATTTGCTGCTCAAGAAACACTTATTATTATCATCAATGTTGACAACAGTTGTGCTGCCTCATGTGTTTGTGGAAACTTTTTGGGTATCTCATTTTGTCAGGAAATAATAAGAACAGACAGAAAACAATATATAAATCATCAATATAGGGAGGAATAAAATGTTATAAATAAACAAATCACTCTGTAAAAATGTAAGGGTATATGCAGGAGTAAATGGTATGTGCAAGTGCTGCTGAAGGGGAGATTGATGGGCAGTGTGGGAGAAAAAAATATTTTAAGAAATAATTTTTTAAATATGTATTGTAATTAGATAAATAGATAAAATACAATAAAATAAACACTTAAGAGAGTCTTTCAAATGTTTTCTTTCCACTAGTCTGAAAAAAAACTTTATGAAAAAAAAAACTATTTTTTGCCTCCAGTGTCTCAATTCAATGTTCCTGTTTTTTCTTAATAGATTACTTAAAATATTTCTGACCTGTCTGGTTGCTGTGACTAAAGCGTAGATTGAGAGAAGTCATCCACGGCATGGCCCATGGCACAGTCTTCATGGTGAAGACACATTTCTTGTCATTTAGCAGGGGAATCAAAGGAGAAACATTCGTCAGCCAGTGACCTGTGCCTCTGTAAAGAAAATCACAAACTGTTTCTACCATCAGCAGCAAACTGTTACACACTGTCTCATCAGGAACGATTACTATACAGATAACTACATTAGTGTCCTCAGCAATGCACAATAATGTTCTGTATATTACAAGTGCAAACTAAAGGTTTCTACAAAATAATTAGATTTACTCTCAAACACAGTATTTTTGTTTGAATAATAAAGACACAAAAATAACCCCATAGAAGACCTGTCATGCACATGGTGTTGTGAACATGTTCAGGACAGTTGGACATTGCAATGGCTCAGAGATAAAAAACTATAGAAATAATGTTCAGTTTCTTGCATAGACTGATCGTTTCTTGTCTTAAGACCTGAAAGTACCATCATAAGCTGAAATCTTTGTGTTTTACTGAAGAAACAAAGTCCCCTACATCTTTGATGCTTTGATAAATATCACATTTTTCATTTTTGGGTGAACTATCCCTTTAAAACTAAATCTTTATCATTTTTGTAACATTTTGGTGTGAATAGGCCTTGAGGGAGATTTGATGTAGAAAAAAAAAAACAACGATTTGGTTGAACCAAAGACTACAGAATACTCAATACTTGTCACTCGTATAGTTTTGAATGGGAAAAAATGCAACGCTTAACATGGCCAATGAATCGCCAAAATAGCCAATCGCTGTCATATTTCATTGGTGATTTCAAATATGAAATTTATTGTAAGCTTAGTCAATATTTTGGGAGAATTTGATGCTTCCCCACTTGGATGCCCGAGAGGCATTTCAAAGATGGTCGCCCAGAGACATGACTTTGGTTAAACTGAATGATCATGTACCTTCGAAAGGCTGTTATCCAGCGCCCAAGCTCCACGTTGCAGTATGGGCTGGTGCGATCGCAGCATACGAACAGCTGCACGGTGTGATCCCACTGAGCACATGTCTCGTCCCTGCGGCCCGGACAAGACAGGGAGGCATCCAATTCAAGAATATCATAATCCATGAAAGCTATATTCAAAAACAGACCGAATTAGACAAAAATTAGCTTTGAATGATAGGCCTGACATGTCATGGTGGATATTACTAATATAAAGCTGAAACCTCCGGGGAGATCCACCACTGCTTGAGCTCCAGCGTCTCCATGCATCAGATGATGATCAAACACAGGGACTATAGTGGCAGGGTGACTCAGGTTCTCCCGCAGAGCCTCGTTGAATGTGAACCTACAGATGATAGAACAAATGAGAAGTGGACAAACAGTCAAAGCAATAGTGATTCGGAAAGGGAAATGAAATAGGGAAATGAAATGGGGAAATAGTCAAAAAACACCAGATTTAATTTGAAAAGTAAAATAAAGTAAACTGTGACATATTATGCCTAAAAATTCTTCAAAGAGTGGACTACAAATTTGTGACCAAATATTATTTAGATCATGTTCTGTGCCAAATATTTTACATCACCGACTGAAAAAAATGAGTTCACCTAAAAATGAAAATGATCCTGTCTTTTACTCACCTTTGAAGCATTCTAGGTGTATGTGGCTTGCTTTCAGACGAATCCAGTTGGAGTTATAATAAAAATCGTCCAGACCCCTCAAGCCTTTGAATGTGTTTAAATGGGTGATAGCATTACACTTGGGAAGATGTAAAAAAATAACATGCGCCTATTCGTAATAAAATATATATCAGACTTTATATGCACTTTTCTCTCACGTCTGCTGTCTGTGGAAACCGGAAGCAGTCCTGGCGGATGATGTAAGGCACATTGTGTTGTGTGATTAGTGATGAGCAAAACTCCAGTCATGAATTAGACGCACAAACCGAGGATTTGTAAAAAATAAAATAAATAAACGGATTTCGATGTAAGCAAAGAGGAGACTGGTTTTCCTTTGCTAAAGAAAGAAAACATTCCCATTCAAACGCTTGGAGGGGTCTGGATCATTTTTATTATAACTCCGATTGGATTCGTCTGAAAGAAGAAAGTCACATACACCTAGGTTACTTCATAGGTGAGTAAAAGACAGGATAATTTTCATTTTTGGGTGAACTATCTCTTTAAATTTAACAGCTGACAGCTATTAAACCTAATTCATTACATACCTTTCTAAAAAAAAGTTCTCTGATTTTAATAGGATACATTTGTTCAGACACAGTTCTTTTCATATTTTATTACCATTTTCTAAACTCTAGTGAATAAACTGATAGTCTGAGAAATGTTGAAGGTGTATGAATACATTTTTGTTTGACGGTAAGAAAACAGTTGAATAAAAGATGTCAAATTATGAAACTGTATGTTAACGATAAATAATTGGGCAATATTTTGGATTATTAAGGTCCACATTTGGCACATATTAGTCAGCTCCATGTTCTCCAGTTAACTCTACTGGCATTGGCCATCAGTCAATCACTACATTTAAATGGTGACAACTAGCCCCGGTTTCTAGAAGATGCATTAAGATGAAGAGAAATTGAGTGCACAAACAAACAAATAACACAAATGATAAGGATTATCTGTTAAGTGGATGAAATATTCACCAATCAGATATCAGATGTTTTCAGTTACACTTTATTTTGCTGTCCTTGTTCCTTTAAGTACTAAGTAATATTAATGAACTACATTTACTTACTACTTTGGCTAGGTTAGGGTTTGGATTACTTGCACGTAATTAAATAATAGTAATTACATGTAATGTGTAACAAGGACACCTTAAAGGAGTCATACAAAGGCAATTTTCTGTAAGCTAATATGATTGTTAAAGGAAGGTTTGTAATATATTTTGTTTTAAAAATTAACAAAGATAGTGTAATAAAACACTCATTTTACCCTGTCATAAACAGCTCTTTAGAAATCACTCTGTTCTGTGTAAATCTTTACAAGCTCCGCTGACTCCGCTCTTTTCCGAGGCGCTCTCAGAGGATCTTTTTTTAACCGTATTCATAGTGAGACATTATACTCACTGCTTTTGTAGGTGAGGCTGGATCATTAATGATTCGCACGAACATAAACACGGTGAATAAAGGGTGCAATTCCCTTCAGAACCAAACGTAACGTTAAACATCTGGGCTGCTGTCAATCAACTATTGTGGGAGTGGCCTGAAATCAAGCCATTCTCTAATGTGACGCCACACTGACATGCATTTGAGAATGGCTTTATTTCAGAAGAGGCAACTTCTTTTTATTAAATCAATAGAAAACTACCGGTAGATCTTTATCATTGTAGGGTGGTTGTGTACACACACTCCCAACACACATTTCAGTACAAACAGTTTGTAAAAGTGCATGTGGCACCGGATGACCACTTTAAAATAAAGTGTCACCCAGTTTTCTTACCACTGAGCCTGCCAGGCTATGAATCTAAAGGTGGGGTAGAGAAACCAGCCCATCTCAGACAGCGCCCCCTTCTGGTTGATTGCAAAGAAGAAGTTTGGAGAAGGTGTGATCTGGAATGTCACATTCACAGGGTGGCCCTCACTATCAAAACAATCCACATAAAAAAAATTAAAAACACATTTTTCAAAAAGAAACATTTATAATACAGCATGATTTATCATATTTTTCATCTGAAGGAAGCATCTTTTCTCACAGATGGCCAGGCTGTTATAAAAATAACTAGTGTGTTTCTATGTTGTGTTTTTTAATTAAAGTTTTTAACCTTGAATGCTATTTTAATATAATCGTACATTTACTTCTCGTATTTATGAAGTATTTTTAATATTTAAGTTTAATATTTTTTTGTTGTGATTTGTCATTTTCCTTAGTTTATTTATATTTAGCCTTATATTTTATTCCAGTTTTATTTTAGTACTTACTTTATTTTAGTTAGTCGCCAATGCAACATTTTTAGTATTAATTTCAACTTTTTAAAAATCTTTTTTTAAGCTTTTCATCCAAAATGTATATTTTACATTTATTTACTTGAGCTTTATTTCAGTTCAAGAAGACAATTTCTAATAGTTTGAGAGCAATGATAAGACAATCAACACAGACTTTACTAATGCACCCAATAGAATCTCAAATGTGAAATCTCAGTTGTGAGCTATGATGAAAGTGCTCACCGTAGGGCCTGGATCACAGATGGTTCAATATGAATCATAGATGCAGGTATGTTGATGGAGGTGGAACAATCGTCTCCTAAGCAGTTCATGTCCTGGATGGGATTCCCAGGTAATGCGTACACCAGCACCCCAGTAGCATTAGAATCAGCCATGTTTTTCATCTTAAACATTTCAAATGTTGGAAAATTAGGCCATGTCTTATATCTTGAACGAATATCCACGTTGCCTTGCTCATGCGGCTCACCTTTGTGAAGAAAGAGCAGCCACCCTCAGATACCCACGCGACTGCACCTTTAATAGATGTCACAGGTGTACAGCCATCACCTGCATCCAGCAGTCTGTAAGGATCTGTACTCCAACGTCCATTCAGCCAGTCGTATCGGGCATTGAGACGCTTGGCGATCACCGGTGTGTTCCAGTCTGCAATTCCACAATATTTAAGAAACGACGGCCACAAAACCAAGTCATGTGACCCAATCAAAACACACACTCACCTGGAGAGGAGAAAACCACCTGAGCAAGGCCGCAGTTATGTCCACCGCATCCCCATGAGTACAGAACTCTGGGTAACCAGTTACCCAGCGCAAACACAGGTGTAGGAGAGAAATGCAGTCTGGACATGATCTCTTTTCCTCTAACAAGAAAAAAAAGGTGTATCAATATTAATTGATTTAGTTATGCCATTTTTGCCTATTGTGGTAATACCACACTACATTACTGTTTTTAAAGGTAATTAAAAAAAATACTTTACAGTATTACGACGATATCCAAACATAGATATATAGTAAACATATTTATAAAAATCAATCTTAAAAATTAGTTTAAAAATTATTTTTCACACAAAAAATGTAAAAATAATAATAATAATAACTATGTATAAATAAATTAACCTATTTATTGCAACAGCAATGGACTGTAATAGTAATGTACTTTGTAATATCCTGTAAAAAGGAAGTAAAGTGTTTACATAGTTGTATACTATTGTTATTACTTAAATGATCCTTTAAGGTAATTTATGAATGACCTCAAAAAAATATGAAAAATAAATAAATACATACATAATAAAAAAATGCATAACTAAATTGTTTTTTTTTATACAAAAATGTAATAAAATATAGAATACAAAATTGGTCTGTCTGCATCTATCTATCCATCACTACAGTTAATATATAAATTATTATTGTGTGTATATATATATATATATATATATATACAGATATGTGTATATCAAAAGTGATTTAAGTGATTTCTCCAAAGTGATTTAAAGAAT
>JAUCMT010000094.1:47985-64931 GCA_032357475.1 Enteromius thamalakanensis
AAACATAATAAATAAACACAGCATGAACACATATATTATGTAAATAAAGACTTTTATTTTGGATGTGATTAATCATTTGACAGCACTAATACTGTATATATATATATATATATACAGATATGTGTATATCAAAAGTGATTTTAGTGATTTCTCCAAAGTGATTTAAAGAATAAAACAGTATCATGTTGTTTGAAATCGTGATACAACGTGTTAATTTCTGGTAGAAAAAAAGAAAGAAAGCAGGCTACAGTGATACGTGTGTGAGATGAAATGTGATGCTGAATGTGTCAATACCCATGAGCTGCAGCTCTGTACACCTGTTCTCTCATCCAGAGGGCGTCCTGGGGTGCAGTGTCATCCAGGGACAGCAGCAGGACTTCAGTGTCTAAAGGCAGATATTTCAGCAGGTCTGACAGGGACTCAGTCCACGTCCACAGACACTCCAGAAAGGCGGATTTGTTGGTGAACGCGTGAACGATGAGCGCGCTCCTCGAGTCGTTCTGAGGAGGACTGTAAACAAACATTCCGTCCAGAGTTCGCACCTGGAAAGCAGGAGCAGCATCACCGGGTTCAAAGCCCTCTAGACCTTCGGTGGACCTGCCTTTGTATCTGGCGCTACCCGCAGTGTGCTCCAGGTTATCAGAAGACTTCGCATTTCTCATATGAGACGTTGCATTAACGCGAAACGCAGCGCAAAAATATAACAGATAAAAACAAAGCAGCAGGAATCGAAAATAAAACATGGTTTTCAGCGTAGAACGGGCATTTCTTTGTTTATAAACACGTACGTGAAGTGCACACGCTCCTGAATGTCTAACGTTACATTGTTTCACTTTTAAACGAAGTTCTTCCTCATTTAGATAAACGCGGGGGCGTGACCTACGGAGGCCTGGCAGGTTTGAGTGACACGTTCAAATAGCCAATAAGAAAAGGGTCCTCTGCTCTATAGTCAGTGGAAGGAGCGTAGGCTATATCTATGCCAAACACTACACAGAATCTTACGAAATAAATGACCTAAATACATTCAAACATAGAAAGAAAAAATTAAAAACAGCAACTAATTGAATTCTTGTATGGGTTTTAATTTTGTTATTTATTAGTATTTTGATATTAGCGTTACAACTTATTTTTGTCAGTTAAAATTTTAAGTAATTTTACTTTAACTTTTAGTTTCAATTTCAGTTATTTGCCAAGGCATTTTTTTTTTTACAATTTTGTTATCTATTAATATTTTATTCTATTCTTTTCCAGCTTCATATGCACCACTGTTAAATTCTTTTCAATCGATAACAGCATCATTCAAATCAAAATAAGTGTAGAAAAATATAAATTGCCATGATGTAATTCATAAAAGACTCCTTCAAACTGATCAAGCATCTTGATTGATGTGAACCAAGAGTGGGTCAGAGGTCAAATGCAGAATGGAGAATAATGGGTAAAATCGACAGTGGATGAATCTCACAGGGATAATCCAAGTGAAGCAGCAATTTTCTTTTAATAATTCATAATTGCCCCCTGATTCATCATCTGCCCATTTCACCAGCACTATTTAAACAGAGCTCCAGATGCGAGAGGAATCATTGCAGGCAATGCTCAGGTTATTTACTGCCCGTCTGAATTTACTGGATTTCTGTTGTCAGAGTTAAACAGCCTGAGAGCTTGGTTTAGACTCAGTGCATCACCATGAAGATCTTCCTCCTCATTCTCCTGCTGTTCTCTGCCTTGTCAGATATTTTGTGCCAAAACCTCAGTCCTGATGAAGAAAACTGGATGAGTGACAAGTATCCAGACGAGGTTAGTGATTTCATTGTTGTTCTTTTATTCCAAATTGGAATATAGAAGTCATGCCATTTGTAACATATTAAATTTAGAATCAAATCATTTAGGAAAGTTGGATGCATTGCTTAACTTGCCTCTTTCTATCATCTGAAGGTAGATGTGCTGGAGTCTGACCTACAGACGATGTTAGAAAGGGTCAGCCGAACACCTGGACTACAACAGGTTTTCGGTCTAATGGGGAAAAGATCATCTGGTAAAATATTTAACATTTTTTATTGTGGTGATAAGTCTGCATCTTAAGTCTGCATTATCAGTATATATGTGGCAGAAATACAGTATAATATAAACAATATGCTTTCTCTTCACAGCAAAATCACAGATAACCCGAAGACGTAAGTATTTTGGGGACTTTTTCCTAATCACGTGTACAGTACTTGGTAATGGGTTGTATTTAAATGTGTTTTTAAAATAGATGTGGGTTGTAACGTGTCCTATATTCGTTGCATTTATATTAATACGACGATTAAACGTCGTTCAATGTGTGTGAATAAAATGTGATACTGTGGTTTAACTCACAAATGACTTCCAGGACAGAAATTCCAGACTTTTGTGGGTTTAATGGGAAAACGGAATGTGGTTGAACCAGGTTTGTTTTTAATTCTCTCTTTCCACATGCATACAGCTGCCACAACGTTTTTAATGACATATATTTTCTTTTAGGATCCTTCTAGGAAGAAGACGAGCGCTGTGACTTTGTTGAAGTTTTTAACATGCACCAACTTTTGGCTCAAAACGTCAGGCTCTGTTCTGAAATAATTAGTTGAAAATAAAATAAAACATAGTAGTAGTTATTTGGGAAATTGTATTTGTCTATATGTCTATTCGTGTATATATATATATAGTGGCGCCAAAAACAAAAGAATGAGGAAGGACTGGAAATGTGTCGACACTGCCACCTAGTGCTGAAAACAATTAGAGCATAATCACTTATAATGCATTTGCATGATCTTTGCAAACTTTGTTAAACGGACACAAATACAAACAAAACCAAATTAATAGAACTGTTCACAAGTGGTTGTAAGTCTTTCGATTCAGCGATAATGTTAAAGGGAATTTTCACAGAATGTAAATTTTAAGGCATAAAAATAGTCTAGTCAGTTTGTGAAACATTAAATTCATTTTGAACAAAAATTTAATTGAGTTTGCAAGACTGTGATGACGCATTTAATTGTCATCAGCATTGTAAATCCTTAAGTTTTCATAGTATTTAAAAAAAAAATGACTTTCTACACTTGAATTATTCATGTTATTAAGTTCAGTGCATTACTGCCATGTACATGTAAAAACCTACTTGGAAACATTATTGATACAAACATGACAAATTTTAATGATTAAATATTGAATAACGCTACTTTTAATGCAATATAAGGGGATAATAAGTGATAAAAAAATGTGACAACTACTCCGTAAAAAAATAATTTCAACATTATGATCAGTGCTTCTTGTACAAAAACGTTGTAGGTAGATTTTTAATAGATTTATAAAAAATAAACAAACAAAAAAAGACGATTCCCAGTCTTGCAACACTATTTGAGATCGTTCAGTAATCTAAATGAGCACCTCGTATCATCACAAGTTTATTAAGAGACTGTACAATACAAATGAAAAATAAAATTAAAAATACAGAAACGCAGAACGTAACATAAGAAACAAAACAAAAACTGGTGTCCTAACAGCTGAAATACTGTACAGCAGAGGTGAGCTTACAGACAAACATGTTGAAACCTCTCTATCATGAGCACGACCGTTCCTGTCCTTTAACTAAGACACCCGTCTGCTGAGTATTCTAAGAAACATACAAAAAAATATTACGTTAGCTGTCTTGGTGTACGTATACATATTTATATATATATATAAAAATAACTGAAATAACATTAATGAAGTTATAGGAGGTGGTCAAAGGATATTGACTAGACAGACATGATACTTTGGAAACACTTTTGCAATAAGAGAAAAACAAAATTATAAGCCAAAAGAGCAAATAATACGTTTGCCCGTCCCCCGGATGTCACTTGTGCATTTTACAGTTGTAGAATTTGGCCACGTTACATGGGACTCTTCAGGTTCATCAAGGGAAAATACAGCACAGTCAGTCACATTTTTTCTTAAAAAACAAAAACGCACTTTTGTTATAGAGGTTCATGTTATTCAGTTAACGAGGAAACAATTTATCACCAAAATATAGCTTTGACAGTTAGACACTGTTGGAATATAACTGTAGACATCAGCTGGTAAGTGAATTCATATATTTCGTTTAGATTGGTATGGGTTTGGCTTGCCTAAGACTGAGTTTCACAAAGGTAAACGCTTTAAGTCCACAAACAGCTTGAACGTCTCCGTCAGACCGTAAGGACCGCTCTGAGTCTGAAGGCTACACAGATATCAGGTCAGGGGGGGATTGGCCAATGAGAACAACCTGGTCACCATTGATTTTAAAAGATCTTCCCTTTCTTCTTATTCTTTTCCAAAGTCCTGTGGTGGAGGGAACATACAACAATCATCATTTTAAAAACTTTTCTGAGCAGGGATGCATTATTTTAGAAATTCAGAGAGGTTGTAAAATATAAAAATAAATATTATATATATATTAGGGGTGGAACGATACGTCGTATCGTATTGAACTGTTGGGTACGAGGCTTTCGGTTCGGTACGCATACCAACCCCTAAGCCTTTGGTGACACATACACCATGAAATTAAATAGTGGATTGTCCCGCAGGAAGAAACGGTGCCCTGGATGTCAGTGGATGGCACGCAGTCTACTAACACAGGACGCTCAGCTTTCACCATTCGAAACGGCTCAAATCTACTTTTTATTAAGTTTTAAATAATCAATAAATACCATCCAAGGCTGACTTTTCCAAAACACTCCTTTTTCTGCTGCTAAGAAGAAACCCCAGAAGATATGTGAAGTATAGCTCCATTGTTGTTCAAAGTAAAAGAAAAGGGGGGGAAAAACATACTTTTATGTTAGTTTTAATAAATAAGAACCGCGAGACTACTGTATCGCATCGAATCGTGATTTTTGTGAACCGTTACACCCCTAGTGTTCATGTATCCAAATCTTCATATTTGCCTAAAACATCATCATCACTGAATTCATATATGTTCACTACTCATTTGGTATTTGTCCCTGCACAAAAACAACTGTAAATAAATGAGAGAATTAAATCTAAAAGTCAACTGTGGCACAAACAAGTTTTTCTGCTGATTTTCATTTATTTTTATCATGAAACTCTCTAGAGATTTTAGTATAGTAATCGACATGACAATGTTAACGTATTTGGTCTTTTGTACAGGTGCATCTCAATAAATTAGAATGTCATGGAAAAGTTTATTTACTTCAGTAATTCCACTCAAAGTGTGAAGCTTGTGTATTAAATAAATTCAGTGCACACCGACTGAAGTAGTTAAAGTCTTGGGTTATTTAAATTGTGATGATTCGGGCTCACATTTAACAAAAACCCACTAATCTCAACAAATTAGAATATAACAATCAGCTGATCAACTCAAAACACCTGCAAAGGTTTCCTGAGCTTTCAAAATGGTCTCTCAGTTTGGTTCATTAGGCTACACAATCATGGGGAAGACTGCTGATCTGACATTTGTCCAAGAGGACCACAGCCTTATGTGGATCATCAAGCAAAATCGATTCAAGAATTTGGGTGAACTTCAGCAGGAATGGACTGAGGCTGGACTCAAGGCATCAAGAGCCACCACACACAGACGTGTCAAAGAATTTGGCTACAGATGTCGTATTCCTCTTGTTAAGCCACTCCTGAAACCCCAACAATGTCAGAGAGGTGTCTTAACTGGGCTAAGAAAAATAAGAATTGGACTGTTGCGCAGTGGTCTAAAGTTCTCTTTTCAGATGAGAGCAAGTTTTGTATTTAATTTGAAAACCAAGTTCCTAGAGTCTGGAGAAAGGGTGGAGAAGCTGCCCAAGTTGCATGAAGTTCAGACTTTCCACAGTCTGTGATGATTCGGGGTGCAATGTCAACTGCTGGTGTTGGTACATTGTGTTTTTTTGAAAACCCATGTCACTGCACCCGTTTACCAAGAGATTTTGAAGCACTTCATGCTTCCTCCTGCTGACCAGATTTTTAAAAATCCAGCAGTTCCAGCAGGATTTGGCACCTGCTTACACTGCCTATGGGGCATTGTCAAGAGAAAAAATGAGAAACAAGAGACCAAAAAACGAAGATGAGCTGAAGGCCACTGTCAAAGAAACCTGGGCTTCCATACCACCTCAGCAGTGTCACAAACTGATGACCTCCATGGCATGCTGAATTGAGGCAGTAATTAAAGCAAAAGGAGCCCCTACCAAGTACATCTACGGTAAATTAAAATACTTTCCAGAAGGCCAGCAATTCACTTAAATGCTTTCTTTTTATTGATCTCATTAATTATTCTAATTTGTCAAATGCAAGCTTAAATCATCACAATTAAAAGAACCAAAAACTCAAACTACTGTACTTCAGTATGTGGGAATTCAATTTCAGTTAAATTACTGAAATAAACTTTTCCACAACATTCTAATTTATTGAGATGCACCTGTATTTGGTAATTGATCTGATACACTGCCACTAACTAATTGCTGTAGTTGAATGCTGCCAATAAATATGCAGAAACAGTGTTGTGAGTATTTAAGACATACTGCTGCTGCACAAATAGCATTTAAAATAACCCTTAGCAGATCTATACAGGTGGAGTCGGGAAGGCTGGAGCGTTTCATTAACTCTAAAAAGCATGCTGCAAACTGCTCCAGTGATAGCTAAACAGTGAGTAGACTCACTGGCTGTGTATGCAACATGAACCAAACAGCTTGTGCCAAGTAGTTTTATGCTGTAAATACAATCAGTCTGCATTAATGCCCCATCAGAGCCTGCACAATCTGTCAGATTCATGACAGAACTTGGAATGTTTCACGATTTAGACTTTGTAAGAAAAAAGTCACAAATAATCTTGTGCAGAAATGTAGTGTAAATAAAAACAAAATTCCATGCTATGCAATAATAAAGATATCCTAGCATCTATAATTAATGCATAATGATATTCTATTTTTATTCCATTTAACACACTCACTCAAGATGTCTTTGACCCTTTCTCTCTCTCTCTATATATATATATAAATAATAAATAAATAGTCTTACCTTGTCTCCAGGTTGTGGTCGCATGATGGACACTCTGTCATACCCTTTCTTCAGAAGAACCCACAATGCATCCAGTTTCCCCTGTGCATCACACACACACAAAAACACAAAGATCTCATAAAAGCAAGCATATGTGTATGTGTATACAAACAAGTGGTCAAAATAAGTTCCTGGAGGGCCACTGTCTTGTAGAGTTTAGCGCCAACCGTAATTAAATACACCGAACCAGCTAATCAAGCTCTTCAGACACTTCCAGGAAAGTGTGCTGGAGCTGGTTGGATCTTAACTCTGCAGAACACTGGCACTGAGCAAGATTGGACACCCCTTTTCTGTATGATACAAGTCTTTATTGTGTCTTCATTGACCCTCAAGTGTTTAATAACACATTGTTCGGTCACCAAACTCTGAGAAATGGGTTATATTGTTAAGAGATTTCCTGAACCCAACATCCCACATGTGGCCTCTCTGGCTCACTGTCAAATGAGACGGATAAAACTCAAAGCCACAGTTTATAATGAATCAATACTTCGCTATCTGCCCCATGGTTATTAATATACAACAGCATTCTGATGTCCCTCAGCCTTGACCCAACTTCCTAATAAAAACAACTGACCCTCATTGCACAAGAAATTAACATAGAAAGAAAGAAAGATCAGAGGACAGAAGGGCATCTTGGAAGATGTATAGTTGGGTCACAAAAGTGGCACGTACTGGTGACATTGCCTCTCTCCAAATATAAAACAACACAGACACATATTAGATAGAGAGACGAGCAAATAAAGGAGGGAATAAATATTCAAAGGAAAGATACACAGGCTAAAAGAAAGAACAGCAGGGGGAAAAAAGCTTTGGCAGTGCTCTGAGCTCTTGGACGGCGAGATCTATTAGAATGACTGAGCGGAGAGAGGTGAAATGAGGGAAACCTGGTTCTGAGTGCAATAAAGTGCTGACTCTGCAGGCATAGCTTTCTGGAGGTCACCACAGTTTCTGGTCTGTATTATAAATCCCCAAGCTGATTCATAGACGCTTGATTATAAGAACTGACATTTCAAGTCAGTTTTCTACACATATTAATTCAGCAGGAGAACTGCATGGTGGGAGGCTACTCATGTTTAACTGTCAACAGAATTAGCTGTGTTAGTGGCTGCTTCTTTCAACAAAGGCTGTCCCAATCTGAAGGCTCTTTTAAAAGTGTCCTAAATACATGCATCGTAGTCTGCTTCCCTCTAAGGATGCAACCCCTGAATCTGGAACCACAGCTTTGGTATGGATCTGGGAATGTCAGAAACCATGCCTCATCTTCTTTAAATGTTAATGGGTCATGAAAATGTGCCACATGGGAGGAAAAAAATCAGGTCACTCGAACCATGTACTGCAAAAACATTCATAGAAAGAATAGCTAATACTTGCACACAGTTATTATGAATTGCGTTTAACACAAAATGCAACAAATTATACACTATTGTTGTTCTCACCTTGATGGGTGAGTACCATTTACGAGGGCCTGGAGGCTTCCGCATGCCATTATTTAAGATGCGAGAAGGAGGAGCTTCAAACTCTTGCTCAGGCATCTTTACCCTAGCGTTCTTCGCCTTCTCCAGTTTAGCACCCTCCTCAGTCGAACCTTTCTCACCCCAGCGAACCTGAAGTAAAGGAGACGGCTCTCGTCATTTTATCCAGCATGACTTGACAATGATCCAAAGAGCTTCAATGGAAGCAAGAACATCTGTCCTTCTGTATACATGAGTGCACATCAATTTTACTCCAAAACATTCCCTAGTTTTTATGTCATAACCTTCCTTTTGTCAACGTTTCAAAATAATTACAAGGTACAAACAGGAGTGGGGGATCTAAAGATTTTTAGGGACAACGGAGTACTGTGAATAATGAGATAGAATGCATATTTTATGGATTTTTTTTCTCAAATAGAGATATTTCTGGACAGGTATTTTTTCAATCAAACCGCAAACTCTGCACTGCTGGTAATTGAGGCAGAATGTTTGACACAAGGAAGGATTCCAAACAGCAGATGAGCTGTATAAAGCACACACACACACACACACACACTTGTTTTCCTCAATTCTAAACAATTGTCTTGCTGTGATTATAAACTTTGGTACTTTACTGGCAGCCATTTGATGACACAAAATTGCTTTAACACACCAAAGGTTGCTTAGCTGGTCTATCCTAGTCCTAGCCTAGTCAATCTGATCTTCATCTGATTTATCTGGTGTCCTAAACCATTTAAAAACCAGCAAACTAGGCATCTACAAATGTTATATTTTCCCCCTTGTTTTTATCATGGCATATATTGGCGAGGTCTTTTGTTTTGTAAAAGATTGTTTATTTCAAGCATACTTTTGCGAATCGATGGATTTGACAAACATTTGACTTTTTCCTTCTGTATTTCCTGTTTTTCTCCATAGTTGCGGCATTCGCTTTCGCCAACATTGCTGATTTCAATTAGGATGTGCTGAAGTCTCTTGACATGTAATATAAACAACAGTGGTTTCATTCCAAGTAGGGGCAAACTGTCAACTAGAGATTTAGTGACAGAGTCTATCACCCTTAAGAAAGACACTTAACCCCAGGTTCCTCCAGAGACACAGCCTGCTTCCTCTGGATGAAAGGCATCTTCTAAGAGGCCGAGCGTGTGCTAATTTAGTGGCTGGTGCCCTCCGGCGAGTGATAAAACTGTTGTTTACCTCCATTCTTTTAATGCCTCCAACTCCTCTTCCTCCATAGTAGGACGCATCGACTGTGGGCCACTTCTTCTTTGGAGTTCCATCTTCTTCTTCATCCTTATAGATCAAACAAAAACAATGAAATTGTGAGTCCAAAGGTTTTTAACAAATCTTTTCTGGTCACAAACAACAGGGAAGAAGCTTATTTTGGTGCAATTTACTGGTAGAAGTGACCCCGAACATGAACTTAACTACACAACAGCCTTAAAAAGTAAGGTTACATCTTAATATTATTGGTTCCACGAAGAACTTTCACTCTTAAAAGTAAAAGTTCTAAAAGGAATAGTGATGCCATAAAAGAAGGATTTTTGTTTCTTTTCAGTGAACAGTTCAGAGCATTTTAATAATCTGAAGAACTGTTACTATAAAGAAACTTTCATGCAATGGGAAGATTCTGTGGATGCTAAAGGTTAAAAAGTCCCTCAAAGGCAACGAACTACCTTTATTTTTATAAAATTGTGAAAACTTTCCACGGCACAAAAAGTTCTTTGTTAGTGGAAAAAAAAGGTTCTTTAAATTATTAAACTGTTCTTTACACTAAGAAAAAAAAAAGTTACTCCAACCCAAAATGAATGAATGTTCCAAATCCATAAAAGCCTTGTTCTTCTTCAAAACTAAAATGTAAGATATTTTAGATGAAAAGCATGAGGCAGGTGACTGTCCCATTGTTTGCCAATTAATGAACACAGTCAAGGTCCATAAAAGTATGAAAGACATCATCAAAATAGTCCATCTGCCATCAGTGATTCAACCTGAACTTTCTAAAGCAAATAAGTAAAAAATAACTACTTTTTTCAACAAGAGACCCTTGTGTCTCTCTACATGACTATAATGCCATTTTGGAGAATATCCGCTGGACACAAGAATACGTTTTCTACATGTATTTACACTTTGATTTGGACAAAAACAGTGCATCTTTGTGGTGTGGCTGACACAGAAGAATGCACACAGTTTGCATCCAGTGGATATTCTCCAAAATAGCAGTACAGTCACGTAGAGAAACACAAACGAGACAAATTAGTGAAGAAATATTCATCTTCTTCATGTGCAAAAAGCAACCACTGATTGACCACTGACTAGTTCGACAACGTCTTTCACACTTTTATGGACCTTGATAGTGTTCATTACTTGGCAGTCAATGGGACGGTCACAAGCCCCCTGGTTTTCATCTAAAAAATCTTTGTTAATAAAAGGATGAACTAGGTTTTTTGGGAAAGACCTGAGGGTAAGTGACCCCCTTTTCAAGCCTGGATTACTGAGTGAAGGTAAAACAAATATGTGCCCCAGACCATATTAAATATAGGTTACAGATTACACACTGGGTTGGCTCACCATATATCATATGTAATGATATAGGTCTCTATGTTGAGAACTGATATACACATCTAATTAAATGAAACAAGAACACTATTGTAAAGATTCTTTGTTTGTTTCAAGTACATATTTTTCAGGTCGAGCATTTTCCTAAATGAGGTGTGACTCACTCCTTTCAAACATGACTTTTTCATTTATTGCCTCTCAGCAAGGCACGAGCCACGCTTACGCCCTCCCCAGCTCTTCCTGATCCAATAAAATAAATCCAAATTGGCTCGCTCAAGTTATGACTTTATTTTTCCAGCTCTGAGGAAATTTAACCCTGTTTAACAATCAGTTCTCGAGATTTGAAGACGTCCTTTAATCACTGCGTCCATACTTAATCTAAAAGGTTAACAGCCATCCTCCTGCTTCATATTTCAATTTGACCACCCACTTGATTCCCCGTCGCATTTTTTATATCCTGAAACTTTAAAGCAACTTAAAGAAACCTTCAGGGAAATTTCCCAAACCCACAGCCATTCCACGTATGACATTCCTACAGGCTTAGAAAAGTGACATCACTGATGAAAGATTTATAAAAATATGCTATCACATTACAGGTCTTTAATAAAGCCAGACTGAACTAATCTGTTTAAGCGTAGCACAGCCAGAGCGGTTAAACAACACCCTAAAAAGATCTGGAGAGTCCAAAGACTAGCTGAAAATATAGCTGAAAGATTCTGAATAACATCATTACAAAATAACCTCCAAATGTGACCCGTTTTACGGTCTTAATAACCTTTTTTCATGTGTGGACTTAAAAAAAATTAGATCAGGGATGGTTTCAGTAAACAAGGATTAAACCTAATCCAAGATAAACAAGAGTTAAAGAAGAAAATCACCATAAACGCTCCAGAGTAAGTCTTTGTTTCCATAATATAATACCAACACATTCTCAGATATACTGTGTGCAGTCAGACGGTCATTATCACAAAATAAACCCCTCTGTCTTACGTCACAGTTGTTTCTGGTTTATTTAAGCGATAATGACCAGCTGGCTATACTGTATGTTATCCCACATATTACATGGCTACAGGATTTTTATTATCTTACTTATAGATTACCTTAAATCTTTAGCCAATAAAAACAGTCCATAGTAATGCAGAAAGCAGCTTATAAAGACCAGATGAGCACTGGCACATTTTCTTAATAATAATAAATGTATTATTAAGTGCTTTCAAATGATTAATCACTATTAATTGCATCCTAAATAAAAGTTTTCGTTTACATAATATATATGTGGGCGTACTGTGTATATTTATTATGCATATATAAACATACACACATACAGTATATATATATATATATATATATATTTACATGTTTATATTTATATTAATATAACTGATATTATATATAAATATTTTTCAAATATACATGCATATGTTTGTATTTGTATATACATAATAAATAGACACAGTACGCAGATATATATTATGTAAACAAAAACTTTTATTTAGGATACGATTAATCATGAGTAATCCTAAGTTGTATTACTAGCAATCCAAGTTCCTTTATTTTAAGTTGCGTATTAAAAAGATATTTAAGGCCATTTTTATTAGACATAGTATTCGTAATAAACATTTTGAGTTGCCAGATTGCACCAGTTATAAGCTGCATTGTGCTATAAGCTACAGTGAAATATCCAGTTTATTAGTCAGTATACAAAAATAACTGAATGTTTATTTCTACTGTTGACCAATCAGACTCAATAAACTTCAATAAAGTGTTGAAATATAGTATAGTAGCACTGGGATTACAATGCTTGCATCCCTCCACTTGTCTTTGTTCATTGATTTTGAGGGCAGTTCATCTTTTTAGTAAGAAAGTTATTTGCTTTGAAAGGAAATGGGAAATGTCATTCGCTCTACTTAATTGATTTCAGACCAGCTTTCAGTCTGTGTGTTGGTTTTGTGACAGGAAAATGCTGATACTTTAGCTTCCTTCAGCACCAGTGCTGCTTAATTAATACTGCTGATATGTACAGGTTAATTTAAAAAATGTTCTTACCGAACTGTCTTCCATTACTGGTGGTGGAGGTTCATGGATAATCTGCAGAAAGAGAGAGAGATAGAGAGAGAGAGAAAGAAAGAGAGAATTTGAATTTGAAACGTAACTTTATTTTACCATCATCTTTAACAATAATCAATTACATTTTACATTCCAAAGTTATACAATTATTACATACTTTAAAAAATCTTACAAAGTAAAAACAAGTTGATCTTCAGAAAGAGAGAGAGAGAGAAAGAGGACTGAATAAAAGATAAACAACATCACATGAGCCCACTCATGCTGGCATGTCAGACCACATGCTCTCCAAAGTTAAAAAACAGTTTTTTGTTTTTTTCCACTGACATGTCAAAGGACCCAAGTAATGTTTTCAGTGTGTGCCAGAAAATCAGGTTACACAAAAACACATGGCTAAGGAATTGCACCCCTCCTCTCTCTGTTTCAGTGTGTTTACAAGCAAGTTTAAATGACCTAAAAATCTGGAGACCAGATCTGAATGCTAGAAGGCAAGTGGTAAGCCTTTCCAGGTAGAGAAGTAAAACTGATTATTTAATTGTTCAGAAGTCACTTGCATCACAGCATTTTAGCAATTTGCAAAACAGCACAGGGCAACCCTAACCCTAACAATTAAATGTAATTATACAATATTCACTTGAACTTTGATCCATTTTGGGAAAAAGTCACTGATCATAATAATTTGGAATGATAATATTTATAATTAAATGTAAACAATATAAACAAAAACAATAGTTTATAATGATTTAACCATGGTTTTATTGCGTTAACCATGCTTGTTTTAATAAAACAAATAACAAATTCCATCTTTAGACCTTAAGGAGCAGCTGTTCTAATCAAATAGCTGTTTACAATATGAATTATTTTTGCTAAACTCTGTGCAGAATGACAGTTAAAACGGAAACTTGTGGCTTTGGTTATACAGATGAAGTGACATGCAATGTCTTTAAAAGGACATTCAGAAACATCATGTGATGTTTCAAGTCAGTAAAATTCTGTGTCACTGTTAAAACTGTTATTTAAAAAGGAGATCCACTATTCATCCTCATGCAAAACAATTGTGAAATAGCACATCATGTTATTGATCTGAAATTCTGGGAATCATGTGAAAAACATTTCAAGGACAGAGACATTAAAAATGCCAGAGTGAAGTAGTAATTTCAACTATTTTTTTGCTTTCAGTTTGAATTGAAGCGGAAATTATTTAATAAGATGTTGTCATAAACAGTTCTTGCTGTGTTCTAGTTATGACAGAATGATCACATTTATGAGTGAAAGCATCTGATCAACACCATTCAGTCACAATTACCAGTGAGAAACATTTGAAGCCTTCGCTTTCCGAGTTGTCAAATTAAAGTATAAATAATTGAAGCAAATTGTTATTGAACAATTGTAAATAGTGATGTTACCATTTAGTTTGTACATATTTGTTGTTCTATTGATAAAGCTGATTAAAATAATGCTTATGTAAATGCTTATTAAAATAATGTTGGGTTTGCAACAAATCTGCCCATCACTGTCAGCCAGATAGAGCAGTCCTATGAATACAACTTAATTTTATTGTACTAGTGCTAAAAAGTTCCCTGTTTGAGAAAAAGGCCGATTACATCAAATTTTCTTCACTTCAACACATATCATGTTATAATTAAGATTTCAGAATTTCTAGGCAGAAACTTCCAGGAAGGTCTTGAACACACAGTTATCATATAGGCCTAGCTAGTGTCTTATATATTGGGTATGCTACAGTAAAAACAGCCTTGCTCATTATGGGGGAGCGTTCCAGTTTTGTCTGTACCTCTAGTAAAACATTAGCATTACACTACTTGGCAATCAATAGATCCTAATGAAATTGAGAATGGTCGCTATTCTTCCTTGTTATTTTTTAAAGGTCAAATCCCAATTTCATTTCCCATGGTAACAAAGAATAACTTTCCCAAACAGAGCGTGCCCCCTTTAGCGCACACAACCATTTCAAGTGGCAGACAGACAATATTACTTTGTATAAACAGACACGTCTTTTTCCGTTTTGTAAAAACATTCATTTCGTAAGACATTTTGCTTAGCAGGTTTGAACTTGACCAACACAGGTGGTATTTGAAGTCTAAATGACCCTGTGTTAATAAATAAAGCCAAGCTATTTAAACATAGCAATAAGCTAATGCTAATTCAGTCTATGTTGGCCAACAGCTGGTCTCTATGGAAAATGGATCGTAGATGGATCGTGGGATTTCAGCCGGTTTAGCTGGTTCAACCATGAATTTCAGCTCAACACTCCTCTAACATGAGAGTGACTCATTTCTTCTCTTTTCCTGTTGTGCCTTCCCAGAAAAATTCCAGACACATCTAGTTCTTCTGATATTGCTCAGTTAGACCTCGCTGACAGTTATTATATGTCTCTCAGAAATCAAGAGAAAGGCCAGGCTTGGGTCTCAAATGTTCAATCTCTGCAGGATCTAGCATAGGTGTCGAACCTGGAACTGCACCAACATGCCTTGCATCTACCACCTAATAAAATTAGTTTTAAGGTACTTCTGGAGGCCTTGATTAGCTGGTAGAAGCTGAATTAGGGTTGAATCTAAACTCTGTAGGACAGTGGCCCTGCAGGAGCAGAATTTGACACCCCTGATCTAAATCTTTCATGGTTAGAAAAGACCAGAGGTGTCCGATGCATTATTTGAGCTCCAAGACACCAAACCTGGAAGATTTTAGTGATCTCATGATTTTCTGGTCCAGATGTGTTTAACTGAGGTTGGAGCTAAACTCTGCAAGATGCTGTTCCTTCAGGAGCAGGATTGGACATCTTGGGCCAAGATCATAGCAGGTTCTGCTGTTAATTATATTAAAGTCTCTATCAAAACCATCTTACTGACCAGTATGAAATAAGTTTTGGGGTTTTGGCTGGTCACCATTGAGGTTTGTTTAGCATTGATTAAGCAAGTATACCTGGATGAACAACCAATTTGTGCAATATAACAGAAACCTTCAAGTAAGAGATATTTAGTAGCTTGTTCGTGTGCCCACCTCCACATAAACCCCTTAACGGTCAGCAAAGACATTGACAGGACAAGTTCTGAACTCCTGAAGACCCCAGACAAGATCTGGACAATAGACAGGACCTGCATAATAGACAAGATATTGGTACAGACTCAGTCCTTTACTATGGCACCAGGAGATACTACAACTCTTCATTTCCACCTAATACCAATGTGATGCAATATTACATCAAGTTTATTAATTTGGCCAGAGAAGAACTGTTTCCCCAGTGAGCTTGGTATGTCCCAAGTTTTCCCATTCCATTTCTGTCAACTGATGAAGTTTGGGTTCCTTGCAACTGGTGCCTTTGGCTTTCTTAGCTGGGATATGAAAGAAACTTAATATGCATTGACATTCTAAGATGAGAACACAAGTTAAACGGATTTGAGCTGAATACTATTGTCTTCTGCTTTAAAACTGATTTCTTTCATAATCTACAACATTGACACTTGCCTGGTTTCCATTACAGATTTGCACATACCTTTTGAGATATTTTATGTCCATAGAATGTATTGTGAAATGACGTAATTTCCATTTATCCAATGTTATGCTATGTTTTCCTATCGCAATAAGTTACGGTGAGGAATGTTGGTAGGTTTATGTATATATCGTGCCACTGCACAAGCTATTATTTCTTCACTCCCCTAACCTTAGGAGGTGTGCTAGTAACTCAAGGCATCTCACCTTCATGCTGGTTGACGCTGTTTCGATTGTTGCTTAGTAGGGCTGTAACGATTCGCGATCTGAAACCGAAATCGCGACACTCGGATCCACGATCCTGTGTCGCGGTGTGATAAG
>JAUCMT010000094.1:97093-115825 GCA_032357475.1 Enteromius thamalakanensis
TAGTCACGTGGTACTATATCGTTTCGCGGAAGGATGAAAATGTTAATTTAAAACAAATACGCCAATAAAATGTTTCATGATTCATGTTCAGTTTTTTTTTATTATGTGGCAAGTAGCTGTGTAATAAGCGGGATAATATAATGTACAGGCAGCCGATAGTTATCGCGAAATAAGCCCCTTCAGTGTGATACAACACCCTCCGCTTCGCGTCGGGTCCTGATCACACTGTCGGGGCTTATTCCTGCGATAACTACCTGCCTGTACATTATCCCTTACATAACATTGTGCTAAATGGCTGCTATAACCCTTAGAAATGCAATACTTGCATCTTGTTACAAATTGTGGTTGGACAGACTGGGCATCCCAGCAAAGCTTTAAATAGAGCAATTGCCTTCCCATTCTTGAATGTGTTTCAGGCCTTATAAAGATCAATCACATCTTTACACATTCTTACATCTCGTAGAATGAACAACTTTGAGTCTTGTTATGGCTTGCTGTAGCTTGAGAACTGGAATATTCAAAGTTAACTTTGGCTTACTAATAAAAATGCAGATGGTTCCACTGGCAAGATTGTTGAATAAAATTACGCAAAAGATGAATATCAAATTTGTCTTGAATTGGACCTCGGGAGATTTCAAAGCAATCAAGGAATGAAATGAGGCGAGGATTTTTTAACAGCCAACAGCTGTATATTCAATTGACTTTGATGACGAGAGACAATGTTCGAAATGGAATACTAGCACACTGCATGCAAACTGTTCACAAAGTGGCACATTTTGGTGATCTTACTTTTATTTTGCAGTGAAAAAAAGAGTTGAAACTCTAAAGAAAGATAAAACTTTAGCTGAAAATGTACTCACCCTCAGGCCATCCAAAATGTAGATGAGTTTGTTTCTTCTTGATAACAGATTTGGAAAAATGTAGTCAGAATGTGTTCAAACAGATAATGATAATATCACAATAATCCATAAGTATTTATTTTGCATAAGTTTAAAGTTAAAAATGCCTTGATGGATTTGTTTCTTACCAACCCACAAGACATTAATTAATGGATTGGAGTGGTGTGGATTACTAATGGATTATTATGATGTTTTTTATCATCTGACTCTCATTATGACGGCACCCATTGACTGCAAAGGATCCATTGGTGTGCAAAAAACGTGAAACTTCTCCAAATCCATTACAATGAAGAAATAAACTCATCAGCTTCTTGGATTGCCAGAGGGTGAGCATGTTTTCAGCAGATTTTCAATTTTGGGTGAATAGCCAAACAAAGGGCATTGTAGAATTATTCTGCTGCAAAGCACAGGTCCAGTATCATCCACTCAGTGCATATAGAAAAATTGCACACTATGAACAGTATACAGTATGCAGATAGCGAAACAGACTTCCGTGTTTCAGCAGTTGTAAATTTGAGTGCTGTAAGAATTGTTCCTCCCAATAAAGAAATACAATTCTGGTTAGTCTCCTGCAAAATATAAACTCTTAGTGGGCTCTGAACAGAGTTTAAACAGCTTTGTCAAATCCTTTTTAGCAATCAATCCATTGTTACCGCTTGGTTAACTGGTCACTGTGACTTATATTCTTCTCGCATCTGCAAAAATGAATCTGGCATTGTTCAATATTGGCGCAGGCTTTAGTCAATAAGAAAAACTTGCACTGTCTGCAGGAAATCACAGTTACTGTATTGATTTCTCCAAGAGACAGAATCAGCCAGCATAGCCAATTATTTTATAGTCACTCATACTGCACATAATACTAAAGTGTCTGATTTGATGACCTCTCTCAGACAAACCAAGAGTTTCTAGAACTTCTGCAAAGGGGACCAACCTTCCTATGTGAAAAAGTATATAATAATTGTCTTTAAAAAAGAAGACTTGCTTGAGGTTTCTCTTGTAATAAAACCCCCCCAGAAATCTAACATTTCTCCTTTAGATGTTCATAAAAGACCTCGAACTGTGCAAACAAAGTTTGCAATCATGATCTCAAGTGCTTTTCATCACATAACGGATGATCTGAGGCGCTGTGCACATTCAATTTTTAGCCCTATAATTTTCAAAGTCAACACTGACTGGAATTTTTTTGGGAAACATCTTAATAATTAAGTGAAACATAATTTAGTCCTCAGAGCAATTCAAGTTTTCTTTGGTTTTATATGCATTACATAAATATACAAAACATTATAAATATAAAGTTATCTTACCCTTTGAAGATCATGTTTTGCAAGAGTGGCAAAAATAATACAATAAATACTTAAAAGTCTTACTTTCTCCATGTAGTCAACATCCTTCTGGCGCAAACCTCTGGTTTTTAATTTTTCAGCTTCATAACATGTAAACAATAAGCAGGAGACGATCAATGCTCGTGTTTTGAAGTGTCCCATGCTGTATTTGAGCTGAGAGGTTGGAGAAGACAGAGCTGCTTACATCTGTTGAGCTCTAGACAGGACTGAAAGACAGAGAGAGAGAGAGAGAGAGAGAGAGAGAGAGAGAGAGAGAGAGAGAGAGGTGGGGCTGATGTGATCTCTCCAGGGACCAATTATTCCCAGACCGCCAGTGAAACTTCCCTCCGCATGTAGAATCGGATTATAATGGGCCATGATATGACATAAAACACAAATCAATATTTCAGATGGTCTTATCAGTGGTTTCTCAGAATCTACTGATGTTCTGCCCAGGTGAGGTGACCTCTCACCCTGAGCTTGTTGTTTTATTTTTGGTCTGTTCTCCTCATCCAATTATGTTGCAACAGACTTTTTTGTGTGTGTCAGAGTGCCCCAGCTGGAAATGTTGCATTTAATGGGATAGTTCACCCACAGCTAACAATTCTGCCATTGTTTACTCTTCTTGATGACCGTCCAAGAAAAGGAGAAATCACTATAAAAGCAGTCCTTTGCACTGTGTTCATCAAATCTAAATCTCAATATTTGCAGTATAAATGAGGGATCTTTTTTTTTTTTTAAATTAAAATAAATTAATAGTGCAAAAAAAAAAAACATTTACAGATTTAGATATTTAAATTGATTTATCCCCCTGTATAATTTCATCTTTGCAGGGTTGATTTTTAAGGTATGCTGAGTGTCTCTAAAGCCCACAACATCAGCACTATTTTAATGTGACTTAATGACTTTTTGATTTCTTCAGTTTTCAGTGAATGGTCTCCCAAAATAGGCTGTTTTTCCACACATTTTTCCCCATAGAAATTTAAAAAATCCTTTAAAAATCTATGAAGCAAACCAACCAGTCATGAGAAAATCCTAAAGTTAATTTTTTTTTAAAGCAAATTTTTAAAAATTAAGAAAATTTTGATTTTGAACAATTAAAATAAAAATTTATTTTTTTAAAATGAACTTTTATATATATATATATAAATAATAAAAATCTTAAATATATACATGTGTATATATATATATATATATATATATATATATATAGTATGAACATGGTAGTAATAGATGTGATTAATTGGAATTAATTGGTTTGACAGTCATTTCTTTTAATATACTGTTGAAGACATTATATCGATCTATCTGCAGTATCTATACACACACACACACACACACACACACATATATATATACACCTATTTTAATTATTTTAAAAGTGTAGGGAGACAGTGCTGTTTTTGGTGTGATTTAACAAGTAATTCTGCTGTTAAACATGATTTTGAGTTAATGTCTTCAACAGCAGCGTATAGCATTGATTAACAACAGCATAGCTCACAGCAGGTCAGTCTTTAATGGTTTATAAGTTACTGTAAAGAATCAGTTCCTATGGAGAAAATGAATGGGATTTCTGCTCCTAGAACAAGAATGTTACGCTCAACAGTGATTTAGTTTTTCAACATTTAATTAACTTTAATAATTGGAAAATTATTTTTAAAAAGGTGCCTTTTGTGTTCCACCCTGTAGCACAAACATAACTGACATGAGGGTGTGTAATGACAGAATTACCATTTTTTAGACTTCTTAAAATTAGCACTCAAATCTTATTACTCCATCTGATGCTGCATATACTGACAGACTGAAATGTTAGCCAGTTACATTTACTTCAACTTCACATCTAAAACAAGCGCCCCATTCAATATTCCCGTCTCCCTCCATTTTTCCTGAACGGCAGCCCCCTGGCGACATCCCAAGGCTGGAGGAGAAGCAGATCTGTGTACTTACTGTACAGAGCGGCGTTTCTCTATGACTGAGGTCTTCCTCTCTGCTGAATCGGCTCTTTTTCCTCGCATCACAGCCGTCCATTCATCGCTCTGTCGAGACATTACAAAAACGAACAGTTTTGTATTTTTCAAATTATAAATTTAAGCTGCTATAAAGTAAACTTTGCGCCGTGTGACTGGCCAGCTACTGTGGACCCTGGACCAGGGCCTTCTAGTAATATTTTCTAAGCTTCATTGTTCATTTTATATGTAATGACTTATGCATACGCCCTGAAGGGTCTGGCTGGAGTGTTTGTTTTTGGGCCAAGTATTGAGTGATGAAGAGCGGTTCGATGAACTTAAGGCCGCTGACGGTGGGTGGGACGGTTGTTCTTCAAGAACAGGGATGGTAACTTAAAGGTTGTAGGTCAAATCAAAGGGCTGATCATGATAGCAGGATGACTTGTTTTTAATGTACAGACAGAAATGTATTTATTTTATTTTAATTTATTTTAGTTATTCTGTGCTGGTTGTCTATTTTAGAAAAACTCCTGAATAGCAAAAAAAAATGCTTGATTTGTCATGAAGATGGTAGATGGGTGGTTTTTGTGTCATCACAAAAAGCATTGATAAAGCATCAGTTACAATGCTTAAAATTAGCCTATTGTACTACCTTTAAAAATTTTGGAACCGGTAAGATTTTTTTAAAAGAAGCCTCTTTTTCTCACCAAGGCACATTTATTTGAATTAAAATAACAGTAAAAACTGTAATAATGTGATTACAATAAATTACAATTTAAAGTGTCCCTATAATGGATTATGAAAGATGCATATTTTGGTTTTGGGAGTCCCCAACAACAGGTTGACTTGCATACAAGATTAAAACAAAAACTCTTTAATTTGATGTAATATGCATTAATTTGTATATTATTTGTTCAATGACTCCCTAATTATTCATTAAAGGATTCATTTTCCTAATGCTAATCTGTAGTGTTCGGTCTCTTTTTTAAAATGAGCATTTTCATTCAGACTAATGCAAAAATCAACTTTTCCACATCTGCACGCACAACAAGTGACAATATGCTAATATTTCTAATGCTGACGTCTACGTGAAATGGCTTGGGACCACTGATTTATAATGTTCTCTATTATAGATCAGTGCTTGGGGGTTGTTTTAAAAACAAACTCATTTCAATGATTCAGAGTCGACTTTTCTTTTTACACAGTGTACTTTCAGATTTAATCTTTTCATTCATTTAGAGCCGTGTTACACTGCATGAAAAATAAAAAAGACCCATAATACGGGCACTCTAAAATAAAGGATGTGTATTTGTAGTAGATATAATTCCTTCAAAGCTGAATTTTCAGCATCATTACTCCAGTCTTCAATGTCACACGATCCTTCAGAAATCAATGTAATATTCTCCTTTGCTGCTTAAGAAACATTTCTTATTATTATCAAAGTTGAAAATCGTTTGATCAATATTGCATTCTTGCCAAATAATTTAGCAGAAATTAGTTCATTTTTAATAAAGACACATTTCAATAAAAAAAGGCAAGAAAAAAGTAAGGTACAGTAGTAGTGTATGTTAAAAGCAAGTTAATTTCTGAGAAAATATTGATAATTAATATAGATAAATATTTGTGAAAAAACATATCATAATTATTTTTATTTTTATTTTTTTTTAAACAATTAATACAAATGTATTTAAATAAGAATGGCTTGGTATAAAGATGTTAGCATCTTATTGCTTATTATTTACAACTGACTTTTACACATTGTTCAAAAAAAGTAAATGTTCCAGTAATTCATTTAATTAAATGTTTTTTTACAATCTCATTAATTCCCACTCTTGTTGAATATTACTCACGAGTACATGCGATTGCTGAAGCTGAGAACATCATTTCTGAGATTCTGCTGATGGCAATGCAGCGTTTTGAATCTTAGTGTTCATCCGAATGATGTTGAGAATATCCTCAGACAGATGTATGTGACAGCGCTGCACACCATACATTTCTTTCACACTGAAGGATGCCACACGGGTCAATGGATGCATGAGAACTGATATCTGTCCCCATGGTTACCAGCTTATGATGACACGTCCTAATAGAGACACTGCATGAGAAGAAATCTTGACATCTGCATTTTCCCATCACTCAGTGGAAAGAGAGCAAACAGTCAGACACTAACAGTAGAGTACTGTGGAGGGATCCATTGTACTGAATAATTACAATCTTCATATACGTCATATTGTCATATTTTCAGTATGACAATAACATATAAAACATGCACATGTCCAAAACACCATGGGAATTTAATATGGATAATTTCCCACCCTACTGTGGTATATTCTTGGGAGTACCATGTAGCTGAACTTTAACTAACAAACATGTTATTAGCAATAAAATTTGCCATAATATTAATAATAATAAAAAATCATAATCAATACAATTAAAAGCAATAAACAAGATATTATCCTGGTAGATAAAAAATAAGATACGAACCAGTTACCATGTCCAAAAAACATGGTATAGTGGCTTGTCTGTGAAGGATACATCACTTACAGTAAATAATTGAAATGGAGAAGAGAATAAACACTGGGGGGCAACAGTGTCATGTGGTGTCCTCGCAGCTGTCAGATTGGCTGATTATTCAGTGGATTTCTGCAGTCGGGATGGTATTCCCGTCAGGGTCTGTCTGCTCTCACGCTCCATGAGGAGCCCGGCTGCAAATAGACAAGTGCTTGAAATGAGTCTCCCCATGATGCTAATTACTGCTCGACTCACAGCTGCAGGATTTCTGCAAAATGATGGTGGTTAAATAAAGCAACAAACTTTATTACTTTAATTCTCTCATGCGTAACATCTCTTAACTGTGGAAAAACCACTGTCATTTCTCATAACATATAGCTTCGATAAAACTGCCAGCATTGATACAGAACGTGCAGATAAAGGTGCGTTAATAGACATTTACAAGATTTCACGGAGTTGCATAGTGCTAGAGTAATATTATATGTGACCACAAAACCAGTCTTAAGTATCTGGGGTATATTTGCAGCAATAGTATAATAATAATATTTTACGAGATGGCTAATTTGTACAAATTCATAATTAATAACTGTAATTATTATAACAAAAAAAAAAATCCAGGGCAAATGTCTAATAAAAGGTAATAGGTAATAAAAAAATTAATAAATAAATGTAACAAAAAAAAAATAGAAACAATGTAATCATGATCTATTTAATAATCGTAAATTTAAATCAAGAAAATAAAAATATATCATATATATATATATATATATATATATTTCAAAAGGATTTGCATATTTTAGATATTTTTAATAATAGCCAATATTAGGAAAAACATCACGCCCAAATAAAAAAATTATAAAATGGCAAAATAATACTAATATAATAAAAATAATAATAATAAAAAAAATTAAAACCACAACATTATGATGCAAATAATAATAATAATAATGATAATGATGATTAATAATAATAATAATAATAATAAAAATTATAATAAAAATCTATAAAATAATCATGAAATAATTATTATTTGCAGTTATGGGTGTGTTATTCCCCATTTGCAGGATTTCATGGAGATTAATAATATTAGAGTTATTTGTCATAATAGTAGAAAAAAGTTAAAAATAAAAATAAAACCACAATATTATCATTGTGCATGTAAATTAATAATAATTATAATAAGCAACATGATATTTATAGTTACAGTTATTAATCAACATTTACAGGATTTCACAGAGTTGCATAATATTTTAAATATTTGCATCATCATTTCAGGGAAACGGATGAATATTTATGCACAGTGTCAAAGCAGGGTCTATCCTGAGGGCACTATAGACAAGGTTTGATGGCGGCGGTCTAACCTGAACTCCACATGAGTCTGACAGTCAAAGGAAGGCTGGGTCTGAGGACACGCTTTGTCTGACGCCCTGGGACTTGTACAAAAGAAGCCATTTCATGTGTCACATTGTCATCAAAGGAAGCCAATTTTTACTCAGGCTTTTTACCCCCGAAGATTCAGTGAGCAGATGGAAAAGTCATCCGGCGTGACAGACAGCTGAGACGAGGGGCCCGAGAATCTCAAGCAGACTTCTGCCCTAATACAACAGACGCCATTCAGCAAACAGCCATTTCTCAAAGCCATTCACAAAGCACACAATCTCTCACATGAGCGACGATATTACCGCAAAACTCCTAGACATCTTCACTTTGATGATGGGAGGTTATTACAGGAAAAGTTAACCTGCAAACTTTGTCAAGAACTTTCCTCTATGCAGCACAAAACAATTAAGGTATTTAGCCGAGTGTCAATGTTGCTCTAAAACCCAAGTCACCGTGCACAGACAAACGCCAGCAGACACCCAACAAACTAGTCAGCTGGAGTTAGTAGGATCAGTGTGTTACTCCTGTCAGTGTTGGTCAGAGTTTGTTTTCACCCGACTGAACATGTTTAAAGTGTTAGTTCACCCCAAAATATTGTCATTAATTACTCACCCTCATGTTTTTCCAAACCCATAAGATCTCCTTTCATCACAAATAAAGGTATTTTTGATTAGATCAGAGAGCCATCTGTCCCTTCATAGACAGCAACACATGAAATTATCCAGATCCAGAAACGGTGCATAAACATCGGTAAAACAGTCCATGTAAAACAGCAACACATTTCATGTCCGGTGTCCAAGGGCGTACGTTTGCTTTGATATTGGTGGGGACATAAGCCAAAGTTTTTAATGTTATGTTTATGAGACAATAATTTCTAACATGCATCACTTTAAATTTATATTAATCTCATTGGACCCAAAGAATACTCTAATGCTGTAGTAACGAACCAAACTTTCGTCCACATCTGACTTGGGACGTGGTTTCAAATCCTGCAACACCAAACAGTGCCACTCACATGAAAACTTGAGGAAAATGGGGGTCCAAGGGCACTCTCTAAAGGATATTCTGGGAAAAGCAACAACAGGCATTAATACACAGTTATTGCACTTTCTAAAAGATACTGGTATAGCAAATAGAATATAGAATGTAAAGTATTATGGGTACAGTAATTATTTGTGTCTAAATTCGGTTCACACTCCAGTACAGAAGGGGGCGGTAATGCACCATTGAAGTTGGATGCCAACCGCCGTTAAACATCATAGAAGAAGAAAAAGAAGTGCCGCTCACATGTGCTGCGTCTGAAATCGCTTACTTCCCTATTATATAGTACGCGAAAAACAGCATGCGAGGCGAGTAGTCTGAATTCATAGCATTCGAAATTCAGTAGGCGAGAAGTACCCGGATGACCTACTACTTCTGGCCGAAATCTGTAGTAAGCATACCATGGACACTTTCCTATCCCATAAGGCTTCGGGAGAGGAGGCATCATATTCAAAAAAATGGCACAAAGTGGAGACGCAGCTCATTTTAAGTGAAAGCACCTCAGGAAAAAAACGTTGTTTGTTGTGATTAAATTACACTTGTTTAACACACTCTAAATAAACGGATGACTTATTGCAAGTTTAAATTGTCGCACTGTTTTTGACTTTGTAGGAATGTCAACCTGTTGTCTGTGGACTCCCAAAACTAAAATGTGAACCTTTTATAACCCATAATAGGGGCACTTTATATAGGGGTCTAAATTAATGGTTTACTTTATTTTTCTAGGACACTTTAGACATTCTATTAACTATATGTAACAATGACATGTCAACTAACTCTCATTAATTTGCAACTACATGTCTACTAACTCTCAGATTAGTCTGTTGGGTTACTCTGCTGAAAAAAAACATGCTGGTTAGTTATGGTGGTTTATTAAAACATAGCTACCCAGCAAATGCTGTTTATTCCAGCAGGGTAGTAGAATAAGTTGAGATATACTGGCAAAGTTTCTTATAGTCAGTATGTTGTGGACCCATCAATCTAAAGTGTTACAAGACATTAAGCAGTCTGCTAATTCTCTAATGACTGCTGGTTGACATGTACTTGCAAAATTACTTACAGTAGTAGAAATAAAGTGTTACCAACGTATAATAACATATATTAAAAATGTCAGAGTTTTAATATTCATAAACTGTGTTATTAATGTACTTGCTACATGTATTTTCTCAGCTCCGTACACTATAGTAACCTTCCCCTTCCTGTTTGCGGTGATGTTTGGAGACTGTGGTCATGGGCTGCTGATGACGCTGTTTGCAGTCTGGCTTATTTCTCAGGCTGAGTCTTTACGAAAGTTAAAAAATGAGGTATTGAACGCCATTATCTGCATGATCAAACCACTTCTTCTACAGTCTTATTTACACTATCTACAGTATAATCATCTTCCTCCACTCAGCTTACAGATGTGGTCGTCGGAGGACGGTATATTGTCCTTCTCATGGGAATGTTCTCCATATACACTGGCCTGATTTACAACGACTGCTTCTCCAAGTCCTTCAACATCTTCGGCTCTTCCTGGAGTGTTCGGCCCATGCTTCAGCCCCACGGCCCTTGGCAGTACGTACATCATGCTAAACACTTGTAGTAGTCGCTTGCTCTTTTCCACTCTCATATTTTTTTCTTCATGTCAGAAATGAAACACTGCGTGAGTATCACCATCTTCAGCTGAACCCATTTGTGCCAGGAGTTTATTCTGGAAACCCGTATGTGTTTGGAGTTGACCCGGTCAGTGCATGTAAAAATGTTCCTCTGGTCATATGTATATAGTTCAGCATTGTCATGTTATTTCTTGACATGCATCTGCATCACATGACGTTGACATGTCTCTACAATGATTTGAGAGTTTGAATAGAAGTTTGGTTGTCTTATTGTGTTTTATTCACTAGGTGGCAGGTTTTAGATGTTCTGATGCAGTGCGTTAATAGCACGTGCAAGGGAATGAATAGCAAGTGAAATAAAAAATATAAATATGTACACGATATATAATTAGAATTGAAATATATTTGAAATGCATTCTGTGATCAAAGCTGAATTTCATAACTACTATGTTAATTTGCTGCTTATCTTAATGATTAAATTTCATTAAACGACAACGATTTTGAAGAACGAAGTATTGATTTGGCAGAACTATGCAAACCTTGGCTATTCAAATTCTGAATCATTTTACATTTTTGTTTTAGGTTTGGAATATTGCAACAAACAAGCTCTCCTTTTTAAACTCCTTTAAGATGAAGATGTCGGTCATATTGGGAGTCAGTCATATGCTTTTTGGACTCACCCTGAATTTGGTCAACTTTGTGTGAGTATTTAGTTAATGCTGTAGTCTTTTTAATTATGTATAAAGACACCACATACAGCAGATGTTTTGATGGTCCCTTTAACGTATTCTGTTGATTATAAGTAACATTGCACCTACATACCTACTAACTCTCAACAGAGTGCTAGCAGAGTAGTAGTAGACTGGTAGGGTTAGAGTTAGAATAAGTTACATATACTCAGTAGAGCATCTTTTGGGAGACCATCACAATAAAGATTTAGCAGATATTAATTACAGAGTGTAATAATATTCTAATGAGAGTTAGTTGACATGTAGGTGCAAAGCTCCTGTTCAAAAGGGACCATCAAAATAAAGTGTTACCAAATTACTGTATTTGCATGTATATATTTAAATCAATGTAATATATAAATGTAACGTTTTCTTAAATATACACATGCAGATGAAAATGTATATAATAAGCATACACAACACACAATAAATTCATGTAATATATAAATATATTTAATATATAAATGTAACATTTTCTTAAATATACACATGCATATAATAAGTATACATATATTATGTAAACCTTTATTTTGGAACATTAATCGTTTGACAACACTAAACTGAAAGCAAAATTACATTTGAAAACATATTTAAAGAAATTATTGTTAAATGCTAAAATATTCATTCTCTTTAAGGATGTCTAAGTAGTATACAGAAAGGTTATGATGTAATAATGTAGCTTTTGTCGATTTTGTTGAAAAATAAAACAGAAAAATAAAAAGTTGTGTATATAAATCTACACTTTAAAAAATGATATGATCAGTAAGTCATGGCAACATGTTTTTCCTTTAACTGCACTGTTTAATTTATACAGGATTCAAGTTTTTTTTTTTTTTACATTTTCTAAGTTGATGATAGTGGTATTATAATGATTAAAAGGTAGTTTTAAATGTAAAAGTAGGCTACTATCTCTTCACAAAATCCAGATGAATAATGATTGATGTCAGTTCTTAACCCTTATGGTCATCACTGTTCAGAAATCTGTGACTTACTGTTTTTCTCATTTCCTTTCATAGACATCTCCAGAAGTTCCAGGATGTTGTCCTTCAGTTTGTTCCTCAGCTGATCTTCATGCTGTCTCTCTTTGGGTACCTGATCTTCCTCATCCTATATAAATGGTGCATCGCTCTACGCTCTGAATCGGCTCCTAGCATTCTGCTGCTCTTCATCAACATGATGCTGTTTGATTACCAGTCTGAGCACGAGCTGCTTTACACAGGACAGGTTTGGATTCATGCTCCTCTAAAAGCAGTTGGCTTGTCATGTCTGAAGTACTCAGCGTTACAGATCATGACTAATGCTGTGATGCTATACAGAAAGTGGTTCAGATCTTCTTGGTTGTGACGGCTATGCTCATGGTTCCTGTGCTGCTTCTGGTCAAACCCTTCCTCATCTACAGGACCCGGATGAAAACCAGACACCAGGTGAGCAGGGCAGGCAACGCTGTCTGTTAATAATCATTTCAAACAGGGTTAGTATGTACTAAAACTAAAACCTAGCAAAAATTATGTCATTTGAAAAAAAAAAAAACATGAACTAAAATACTATCAACTAAAAATATAAAAAATATTTAAAAAAGAATGTCCGCTATTTACTAAGAATTTAGTAAATATATTATTTTCATTTAGTGAATTAGTACTAAAATAACTACTAAAATTACTAAAATAATTAAAACTAAAAATGCACATCAACTAATAAAAAAAAAAAAAATACATCCTAAATTATAATGAAAACAATATATACAGAATATATTCACAAAACTTGAATAGTTTATTGATACTAAAATGGAATTGATTTTAACATGTAAATATATGTTTACAGTAAAAATAATAATATAGTTTTTAATTAATTATATTAATAAACTAAAAATGGAAATCATATCTTTATACCATTTACAAATATTGAAATATATTCAAATTGTGTTAAGTACATAAATAGTAATTAAATTAATTGGTGATTTATTTATTTCAGTACTGCACAATTTAGCATAAATCATTTTAGTTGTACAATTTATTTATTTATTTGAGATTTTCAAATTGCATCCATATTTAGAATGTAAATAGTGTATGAAAATAAGTTTATTATATTTGTGTCTGTAATTTTTCAAGTATTTGTGGTCTCCACACAGGTGTTTGGAAACAATCTGAATGACCAGCAGGAAACAGACACACGCTCCTCCTTCTCACATCATCAGAAAGATGAGATGGTAAACTTTTGGTATAAGAAAAGTTGCTTGAAACTGAATACTATTACGTAATATCTTACAACATAATATACTAATACAAAACTTTTACATTTACAATATCTATTTTGCAATATTGTCTTTACAGTAAGTAATCTGTGCATCTGTTTGTTCTTCAGACGAGTATGGGAGACATCTTTGTGTATCAGGCAATTCACACAATCGAGTTCTGCCTGGGCTGCATCTCTAACACGGCCTCGTACCTTCGGCTCTGGGCGCTCAGTCTGGCTCACGCAGGTTTGTCCTGTCACAACTCTTGCATCAGTAATGGCTTCTGTTTTATTATGTGTGGTCATTTGGTTCTTAGTGACTGATTGTAGCAGTGCAATGATTAAATGAAGGTGTGCAGTTTATGAGGACACATACAAAGATTTCCTGCGTGCTTGACTTAAGAGTGTTTTAATGTTCAGAATTTATTTCTGAAAAAACAACAAATTTTCAAAAATGTTTTACAAAGACGTCTTTTATGTTCACCAGGGATGCATTTATTTGATTAAAAATATTAAAAACACTACTGTGAAATATTAATACAATTTTAAACAACCTCTTTGGCAGTATTCTACTTTATTGTATTTTAGAAATATATATATTTTATATATATATATATATCCCTAAAATCAACTATATATATATATATGTATGTATTTTTTATTAATTTATTTATTTGATTTATTTACTTTTTGGGGTAGAAACTACGTTTGGGATAGATAAATATAAATATATATATATTAATTCAGAAAGGATGCATTACATTGATCAAAAGTGACATTTATAATATTAATTATAAAATGTATTTTAAATACATGTTTTTCTCCTTTTTATTCATCTAAGAATGCTGAAATTTTTATCATGGTTTCCACAAAAAATACCATTAATAACTAAGCAGCAGATATTAGAGCATATTTTAGCAGCATATTAGATTTCTATTTTAAAACGGTCTCATTATGATTTCTAAATTAACATATATTTTATGTACCAGTAAACATGCAAATAAAATATAAGTTATCAAATTATCAGTAGTATCATAATGATTTACGCACCCTCATATAATTTCCAAAACAGAATGATTTTTCTTTGCACCATGGAACGATACAGGTTTAGAATGATATGAGTGAGTATATAGTGACAGAATATCCATTTTTGGGTGAACTGTTCCTTTAAGAAACACAGTGACAGAGTAAATGAAAGTATAGTTGTGTGTCTTGTCTGCAGAGCTGTCGGAGGTGCTTTGGCGGATGGTTCTTCAGGCTGGTCTGAAGATCTCCTCTGGGATGGGTTCACTCATGCTAGTGTTGCTGTTTGCTGCTTTCTCTGTTCTCACCGTGACTATTCTTCTGGTTATGGAGGGCCTGTCTGCATTTCTGCACGCTTTACGACTACACTGGTAAGATCACCACATGATTCATGTGCATGAGACTTTAATTCGTTTAAGAAATCAGTTATTAGATTTATCATGCGTACAACAACCTTGCACCTTGCACTTGTAAGCTGCTTGTTAGTTAAGGTGTTTGACTTGTTCCTGACCTTTGACATGGAATATGTTTACATATATCTGGCCCAAATGGCTCTGTACTTGGAGTGTGTCCAATATTAGCATTGATAGTGTGAGTTTATCGTGAGGTTCAGTATGTACTGTTACTACTAACAACAACCGTTTGTTATGTTTACGAAGCATGTTTAAGTATTATACAGTAGTGATATGATCGTAGTTAAAGCTGTGTTTTTATGTGCTTTGTGTTTGTTTTCAGGGTTGAATTTCAGAACAAGTTTTATGAGGGATCCGGCTACAAGTTCACACCCTTGTCCTTTGAGAACCTGTTAAAGACACAGCAGTAATGGTTTTATACATGCTTGTAGTATGTGAAGTTAACCAATGCATATTTGAAACCATAACTAAATTTTTTAATGACCTATTTGCTAAATAAAGATGAGCTGGTTTCTTCATGGGAACAGATGTGGAGAAATGTAGCATTATATCACTTGCTCACCAATGGATCCTCTGCAGTGAATGGGTGCCGTCAGAATGAGAGCTGCTAAAAACAAGGAACTTTGCACTTCACAAGACATTTATTGTGTTGAGTATTTTTGTGATGTTTTTATCAGCTGTTTGGATTCTCATTCTGACGGCACCCATTCACTACAGTGGATCCATTGGTGAGCAAGTGAATGCTACATTTCTCCAAATCTGACTCTCTAGAAAAATAACTTAAAATAAAATAATAGTAGGCCTACTTGTTGCTATTATTACTGGCTAACTCTGTAACTTTAACACTAATGTAAATAATGTTATCAACAATATTGTTTGTTGATTATTAATTATTTTACAAAACACAGTTAATCTATAAATACAAATTATGAAGGTAAAAAAAAAAGCAATGAAAAGACAAAAGTAACCATTGCAAAATGTAGCTTTTATTAACGTTGTAAACCTAAAGTATAAAATAGTTTTAGACCATCCTAGTTAACTGCAAAATAAACTGTACAAATGTGGAGCAGACGGAATGAATTTACTGTACAACATGCATCTAATACGAGCCGTGTCATACATTCACACATTAAAGAGGTGGATTGTGTGAATCTGTGTTAGTAGGCTTAAAGGAATTAGTCACCCAAAAATAAAAATTGTGTCATTTACTCACCCTCGAATTGTTCCAAACTCTTGGGTCACCATTGACTTCCATAGTAAGGAAAAAACACTATAGAAGTCAATGGTGATTCAAAACAGCCTGGGAGCAAAGTATCTTCCTTTGTGTTCGGCACAACAAAGAAATTCAGGTTTCAGTAAATGACAGAATTTTTGGGTGAACTATTCCTTTAATGAATTGCTGTATGTGTTTTCTGTATACTTGCACATATTTTCTAATACATTAAACTGCATTTAGTGGTTTAACAGTGAAGCACTTATTTTGGGGTTATATCACACTGAAAATTCATGGCATTTTAAATAAAGGTGAAAAAGACGCTACCGTGTTCACGATGCACCACTGACTAGCTCCTGAGTTCTGAATGTAAAAATGTATCTCATTTTAATTCAGGCCAGACAACTGCTGGCAACAAGAATGCATTTGACAGTTTCATCAGACCTTTGCGTCAAATCAAGACAGAACAGCACCGTGCATTCGAGGTATGTTCGGAATTTAGACTTGTTTTTTAATACATAGACCTTTTGTCCAGATATGATTGAGATCTTTATGTTTTTGTATCTTATTGCATTCAAACGCTTAAAGGTACAACACTAATGCATACAGAAACAGTCGAACGCCAAAGTGAAGATGCTCTTCGTTCGTTTGGTATTTTGCGATTTGTACCTTTTTGTATCTTATGAAAAACTGTAATGCATGTTAATAAACCTGGTTCCAGTTAATGCCAGTAGACTAATAGACCTAAGATATACTAATAAACGTACATCCAACATGAATACACATGTATTCTGCTAGATTCGGTAGCATGCCAGTAAAACAACACTGACTTGTAATTAAACGAAATGCCAACTTCCAGTCCACTTCGGTCAATCATTCAGATGCGTTTTTCAAAATATATCCACGTAAAATCTCGGTGTCTTTCATTAACACCTATTTCTCATTGATTTTTCAAATAAAAATAGCATGTTCATGCACAAACCCTCTATGACACAATGTAAAAGATTCAAATACTTCTACATCCCACATGCAAACTGCTAATTATCAATATTTGAGCATCATTATCACGCCTTTCTTTTGTATGCAAGTCGCCAGTACTTTTACATGATATTTAATTTTACCAAAAATGTAAAATGCCCACGGAAAATATCAATTTGAAGTGTGCATATTCATGGCACGTTTCAAGTCCCAGACAAAACACAAGTTAAGTATGAACACTTGGTTCATTACGCTGTTTAGCCACATTCAAAAAAACATATTTCGGCTTGATTGTCGAACCCAAGATTGTAGTGCTACTTATGGAAAAAGGAAGCTCTGAATAATCTGCCCTCAGCCGAAGGGTAGCATGGCCGAGTTTGAAGAATACACTTAAACGTTTAGGATCGTGTGGTGTTGTTGGCGTTATCGTCGTCGTCGTCAGACTGTTGGTCAGGAGGGATGGCGCGGGTATGGCTGGCTCGTACGCTGGTCAGCTGAGGGCAGACCGAGATCAGGTTAGCAATGCCTGCTAGAGTTACGCCTGTGCCATCCAGGTTGACTTGACTTAGCTGCATACGACACAGGAACTTCAGACCTGAGGGGTAGAATTCAGGATGTTAGTTGGAGATGTGATTGTGAATTGAAATAAGGCTGCACAACATACCGTGATCTGTGATTCTGGTTCTGCTGAGGTTGAGTTTCAGCAGCTGTGGACAGTGAACCAGCCCCCGTCTGACCACCGTATCGCCCACCTGTGTACTGGCCAAACCCATCACCTACAAAACACACGCCACAAATATTCATTGACATATTTGTTGCTTATATATTATTATTTTTAATTATATAGAATATTAGGAAGTTAATAAATATGTTATTTATTCCTGTGATGCAAAGCTGGATTTTCAGCATTATTACTCCTTCAGTGTCACATGATCCTTCAGAAATCATGCTAATATGCTGAAGGTTTTTGATGAGTAGAGTTTAAAGGAAAAACATTTATTTTAATGGTGTCACACAATTCATCATGATTAATCGCATTCCAAAATATGTTTTTGTTTACATAATATTTGTGCATTTAATTATCATACACACACATATATGAATGTGTATATATTTTTATTCATATAAATTATATCATATAGTATATATATATATATATAAAATATATTTAATATATAATTATAGCATATTATTCTTAAATGTATACATGCATGTGTATTTTTATACATATACATACACACACATATACATAAATATACACATTATGTAAACAAAAACATTTATTTTGGATGCAATAAATCGTGATTAATCACTTGACAGCACTAATTTATTTGAAATAAAATCTCGTTACATTACAAATATCTTTACTGTCACTTGACAAATTTAAAATTTAAAGCTTGAATAAATTATAAATTTATTTATTTATATTTTTCAATTAATTAAATATATAT
>JAUCMT010000094.1:115925-127997 GCA_032357475.1 Enteromius thamalakanensis
CGTTGTTTGTTGTGATTAAATTACACTTGTTTAACACACTCTAAATAAACGGATGACTTATTGAAAGTTTAAATTTTGGCGCTGTTGTGACGACACGTGACACGTGACAACATCAATATGGCGGATGTAGTACGTCCGAGTTCCATTCATGTTACTCACATTCATACTATATAGTACCTACTGTTTTAACAGTCGAATAGTATCAATTTTAAATGTAGTATCTACTTAAGCAGTATGCGATTTAGGACGCAGCAATGGTTTTCCATAATATATTTGTCCCACATTATGTGTTCATAATGACTTTATCCTAGGCTGGAATATCGGCACAACCTTTGTCTTTCTGCCTGTATATGCTTTACAGAGAGTTAATAACCAAAGGGTGCAATACTGGTGAGTTATTATAAATCCGTCTGTGCCCCCCTAATTCTATGCCCCTCATAGACACTGTTTTTTTTTACTCTGTGAATCGAAGTTTGTTGGTGTTTGTTGGGGCAGTGTAAACATGGCATTTATTTTTTCTAAAACTCTGAATTTAAAATTATAAAACTCAGACGCTTTTGTTTTTGACCCCATTTTTTAAGATTTACTTTTTCTATGTAAACCAAAGGCCTATTTCTCTCAAATATCATTTACAAATCTGTTTAAATCTTTGCTGAGATAATCCATCCACCTCACAGGTCAAGATGCTGATAAGGCTAGCCACAATAAAAGGTCACTCTAAAATGTGCAGTTTTATCACACAGCACAATGCCACAGATGTCGCAGGTTTTGAAGGGGGCTTGCATTTGGCATGCTGACTGCAGGAATGTCCACCAGTGCTGTGAATTAAATGTTCATTTCTCTATCATATGCCATCTCAAAAGGTGTTTTAGAAAATTTGGCAATACATCCAACCGGCATCACAACCGCAGATCACGTGTAACCACCCCCACCCAGGGCCTCCACATCCAGCATCACCTCCAAGATCGTCTGAGACCAGCCACCCAGACAGATGCTGCAACAATTGGGACACACAAACTGTGAAACCGGAAGCTCATTAGCATGCTCTTCGTCCTCGTCAGGGTCTCGACCTGACTGCAGATCGTCGTCCTTACCGACTTGAGTGAGCAAATGCACTTTAGAGAGGTGTTCTCTTCATGGATAAATCACTGCACAGGGCAGATGGTGTGTATGGCGTTGTGTGGGTGAGGGATTTGCTAATGTCAGCGTTGTGGCTGGAATGGCACATGGTGGTGGTGGGGTTATGGTATGGGCAGGCGTATGTTATGGACAACGAACACAGGTGCATTTTATTGATGCCATTTTGATGCAACGCATATGCAAGCTACATCCAGCGGAAAACACGCGCAATGTAGGTAATCTGCAGTTGTTTACGCCAAGAGGAAAACGTACACATACATTGTGATATCCGCGAAAATGGTGGAAAACATAAGTCACAGGAGAATAATAGTTGAGTCAATTATTTATGAGGTTGAGCCACTGATGTCATAAGGACTTTACATTTCTGGACCAGAATCATTTCAGTTGTTTTGCATGGATGGTCAGATGGCTCTCTTTGTGTTTTCCGATGGTCAGATGGCTCTCTTTGTGTTTTCCAAGGATGAACAAAGGTCTTACGGGTTTGAAACGACGAGGGTGAGTAATAAATGACAGAATTAAGAATGGAGGTTGTAGTTTTGCAAAAGTTTGTCTGTTTGCATCTGCATGAGTTGACAGTCTCTCAGCAAGCGTTTTACTAGATTTGTCTGAGCTCTGCAGTCTCTCTGATGGAGTGAGTGTACAAGATGTGCTGAACGAGTCTCAGAGGGACTGCCCGGTCTGAAGAGACTTCTGCACCCGGGACTCATTCACAGTCCATTTATTCCTGCAGCAGTCAGGTTTTATCCTGCTATAATCTAAAGAGTGTCCCCTGCCAAAATGTCAAGTATGGTATGATAGAGCGCAGAGCTGCAGCTTGTCTGTTATCCTGCAACATTTCGTGTCAGATGAAAATGTCAACTTCAGATTCATATCCTCCAGCTCGGAAACCCGTGAAATATTTAAAGCGCCCCAACTCGGAGAGCCGTTTCCGTTAAGGATGTTTGGACTATCAAGGACGATTTATGTAAATTATATTCATATTTCATGCATGATAAGCACCATTACCTTGATAATTACTGCAGTCATGAGAGCAACGCAGATGGCAATGCGTGGAGTGGAGAAAAGCTTCATCTGCTTCAGGAAAGAGTTCTTCAACTGCTTCCCAACTTTGTTTTATTGGGACTTTCTGGGAGCCAGTGACGTCATTCGTTTCACGAGTGCCACAGGATTGTCGTGAAAATGATTCGCTTTGCTCGGCAGGCTGAAAATGAAACATTATAGGTTTTTAATTCATCCCCCATGTAGCAGATCAGAGTACATACCAGGAAGAAAGAATTCAACTTTGCTGCTTTCAATTCAAAGTTTTCAATCTCCGATATATTGCAAATGAATTTAATTACATGGCTCATCAAAAAAGAGTCATCATCAGCAGATTAAATAGATTCTAGCCCCCAAAACAGAGCTCCGCTGAGTAATTACCCAGCAAGGTAATTGCAGAGCAGTGACACTCAGGGTTTTTTCTCTTCGTTATGCAATAGGTTGCTTGGGAAATTACTGTTTTTGCTTGCCGTCTTCCCTCTATTGTTGTTGTTTCCATAGCTGCCGTGTTGTGTTTACTTTTACGACTCCAGATCCCATCAGTAGCATTTAAAAGACTGCAATTGCAAACCCAAATCATATGGGCGGCACGTCTGTCCGCATGATGGCAAACACTTAAGAGCTGTATTCTAGTTGTGTGATGCGATATACCTGTAGTTTTAAATCCAGCTAATCAGTGGGTTGACTAATCATAGCATTTTAATACAATTAGATTTCAACAAAAAAAACCTAGCCTTTATAATTAGGCTGGATTAGAGTTCCCACTGCCCTGATCAGATGCGTTTCTTAATGGGCATTTGCTTGAAATGCATACTTATGTTTAAAAATCAAATGAGTGGATGTGTCGTTTGACTCATTTTATAAGAATAACTTCTAGTAATATTTCAAGAAAAACACTAATTGGACTGAAGGTATATTTAAATATCCATACACCTGAATTGTCTTCTTTTTAGAATTCAAGTTAAAATGCGAGTATGAAATATGATCCATCAGGCGTTTGAGGAACTATTTTTGTTCATCTCTGAATCATCACTGTAGAGAATTGTGATAATAAAACTAATCATTTAAATGTCATGTTACTAGGACATGCATATTATTGGGAGATATAGAATGAAAAATATATAATTGTATGTAAGTAGTTTGCTATACAGTTTTAAAGATATCACTGGCTTACATTACTCTCAGAAGAATTCTATATTACTTTTTGGCACTAGAAATATTCTGCACCAAATTGTATATTTGCATTATTTTGGGCCTCCATATTCCTCACTATATCATATGAGCCACAAAAGCCTTTTTGTCTGCAGTTTCAATAAAGGGCTCATTTAAAAAAAATAAAAATAATAATAATAAGTTACAATTATTTTATACATCAAGTATTACATGATAAACTGAAATTTTCCAGAGAGTTTTACAATGCACACTATCGAACACACAAAATTAAATCTAAACTAAAAATTAAAGAGAGAGAGAGAAAAAAAAACCTAAATTAATATTTGAGCATTGCAACCCCATCACATTACTAGGCCAGGATGTGTGCCAGACGTGTGTCTGAGGCCAGAGATGTCACCTCTGGAAGGTTATGATGTGTGATGGGTCTTTCCTTCGCTCATGTTCTGTACCTCATCACCTCCGGTCTAATGGGACGGCGTCACCTGCGCCAGCCTGTGCTTCAGATGCTGCCACTTTATATTGAAATCTCCAGACAGAAGCAGACGGCTGTGAAAGGACTCAAAAGACCTTACAGTCTGGAGAAGAGAATGTCTTGTGCTGTGCTGGAAACAAAACCTGCTGAGCTGCCTTTCTTTGCGTTCAATTAAAAAAAAAAAAATTAATAATATCGAGTCGAATCATAAAACTACTGTTTACATTATTTAAAAATTATTATGTTAATAAATAATAAAAATATAAAAAAAATAATTAATTAAGTTTCCAAATAATTAAGTTTCTTTATTTATTGTCTTAATTTTAAAAAGTATTTTTAATCTTAAAATCTAAATATTCTTCATAATTATATATTTTTCCAAAGGAATTAAATGTTTTGTTGAATGAAAAGTATTTTTAATATAGTGTTATTTTTCTCATTTTAAACAAAAAATTAAAGAGAGAGAAAAATATTCTCAAGTTTTGCATAAACTATGCTTTAAACATAATTCTAACAACATTCAGTCTTTCACTGAATGTTGTTAGAATGTTTGAATAAAATAACCTAATTTGTCTGCTGCATTTGATGTCACAGCTCATGCAGTCAGTACAGGAGAGCTGGGCTTGTTTCCTGCCACTTCAGAGTTATTAGTCACATGATGAGGGCCTAGAAGTAAAAACGGAAGCACACGGATTGCATACTTACAAGAGTGCTGGGTTCCTGCTGTGTTTAGTGTATTGTAGTTTGTTTTTTAGTTACTTACAGATCTGCAGATATGAGCTGTGCGTCATCTGAACATTCAGATCCAGTCTGCTCCTGTCGGTTTTGAGGCCTGACTTTAGGCATAAAAGCTGTCATCAGGTTAATTAAGATTTGCTCCTGAATTGAACTTTTGTCAAGACTTTGCAGTTTTGGACATCATCTTTTATATTTTTTTTAGGAATCACACTGAGACTATGGCTTCAGACAGTAACTTATTACATATAATCTGTATAATCACATAATCAGGCTCTAATATTAAGCACCTGTAAAACTGTAGATTATATTCCCCCAGTTTCACAGACAAGGCTTAAACTAGTCCCAGACTAAATTGTCTCAGATGAAAATATCTTGCTCTGACAAATCTTAAAATATGTCAGTATCATTGCTCTGTGTTAAGATGCACAAAAAACATCACAAAAAATATCACATGAATTGAGTTTATTTTCCAACTCACCCAAATGTACTCAATATGTGTTTGGGGTCCGCAATTTAAAGGGGCCAGTCTCTCATTTTCAATGCTCCAGCAGATTCCTTTGTGTCCTACAGTAGGTGGCGTAATGTCCTAAAATAGCGGTTTCCCTCGGCACGGCGTACACAAAGCAGCACTGCACTCACAAGCGCTGATTTAACAGGCATTGCGGGCATGATGCAATGAAAAGTAAATCAATTGAACCAATCACAGCAGATTAGTGTCACACAATGGAGGGGTTTCGACCTAATGTTGGGCAACTGAATTGGTTCTTGGTGGAACCAAAATTGGTTCCTCTATAGTATCGCTGTGAAGAACCTTTTAAGCACCTTTATTTTTAAAAGTTTAACGGACTACAATTTTCACATAATCTCCGAAGATGCAAACAGAATAAAGACTTGACTTTAGTTGCACATTTCTGGAGAGGCAATGCATTTCATCCAGGTTTCATTCTCATTCACTGTCGATCTAACTCTGTTGTCTTTGAGAACTGCTGCTCTCGTCCTCAATTTGCACTCATTCTCTTTTAATTCACTGGATTTTATTTACAAGCGACTGGACAAATTGTCCTGTCAGCTTCTGTGTTGTATGGTGCTCCATTTGATCAACCTCAGCTTTGTTTATTTGCCCGTCACCGCCTGTAAACCTGTCTCGCTCACTCCATTGCCATTCCTTATCAATAATTGATCACGTCTCAATTCTGGAAGGAACTAACAACATCCAGTTTGAAGCTCCACGGTGTAGAAGTCCTACGTTCTGTTTGATCCTCCGCTTTCATGTTGCATGTAGCTTTCAAGTGCTGCTAGTGTTCGAGTTCCCATGCACCAAACATCATTCATCATGCACAATTGTGCTGGACTAATCCTGTCCAGTCTGGATAACATCCGTCCTTAAGAGCAAGCAAGATTAGCCTGACCTAAATGATAGAGAAAAATAACAAACATAAAAAATGTAGTATGCAGCCCTGAATACTAACGTTGTTCTAATATTTCCCACAATTCCTTGCGCAAAGGTTTTGATGGTTCACTTTCATGTTTTGTAGGTGTAAACAAGTGTGAGAAATGTGAGGTTAAAGCAAAATTTATAAAGCTAATCTGGGCAAAACAACTAATTACCTCAAAACAAATACAGTCTTAATTAATTATATACTGTATATCGAAAGATTTCAACTGAGCTATTTTAGCTAATGAATTTAAATTAATAACTAATTATTCAGTTATGTACACCCACACACTCAGAAATGTACTTTTGCACATGCTGTAAAATGTTATTAGCTGATTATTATTATTTAAACAAGCACTTTGTTACAAATGGGTGTCCACAAAATAAACACATAAATATACGCAAACAATTAATATTCTGAATTAATAATAAGAAATTATTTTATAGTAAGAATTTAGTATATTAAAATATCGATGCTGAAAACTCATCATAAAACATTTAAAATTTAAATTTATTATAAAATTGCAAATAATTGTATTGCAATTTTAGTTATATATAATAATATATAAATTAAGTCTTGTTGAGCATAAGACACTTACAACAAGATCAAAAAATCTTACAGGCTACACACTTTTGATCATTTATATCGTACAAAATGTAATCTCAAATGTTTGTTGCAAAATATAAATCATTTACTCCAACTAAACAAATCAGTCACACTTTTGAACTGAAGGGAATTTTCACCATACCTTGTTATGAATATTAATTTGAGAAGCAACCAATGAATCTTTCTGTATTTTTAAGACCCTTTATGTAGTCGGTCCTCACACATTCATCATACAAGCACAGCTTTGAATATTTAATGAAACAATCCAGCAAATGTAAAAAAGCAGATTACTTTTTATTTGTAAATGGCATTTACAAATGGATATTTACCTTTTATTTTACAAATTTCTCACAAAAATATAACTCTTTTCAAAAAAGTTTAAATATCTGTACATTTGATTTGAATGCATTTACAAGAGTGATGGACCCATGTCTAAAAGCAATCCTAAATCTTTGACAGTGTTCGATATTTTGTCAATAATAGGAATAGTGAGTGCCAAACACAGCACGACGATGCCGCTCAACACGTACCCGCTGGAGGAACAAAACCATCTGTATAAATATACAAATTGTTGATGAAAAGACATTATGGGCAGCGGCACAAAGAACTCAAACATAGCACTGATGCTATATTTGATTATATTTGGCAGGTATGTGCAAAAGTGACTTTTTGTAGAACAATTAAACCATTACTAGCTGTAGTTGATCAAGAAATTAACAGAAAATTGAACCCATTTTTCCCCACAATACCAGTGAAATATCATACAAGGCACTATTATGAGTTATGAAACAGAACGTTTAAAAGCAGGAAATCTGCTAATAGCCGGTCGGATGTGATCCTAAAGTGAGCAAATTGCAAACATTCGCGAGAAAATATGAAGGATAGGTTATAGTTGTGTAAGAAGTTTTGGTTGCACTTCAGAATAGGGGGTCAGAATAATACATTAGTTAAGCATTAATTAATGGTTAATTTTTTACAATTAAGCATTAGTTGAGCAAAAACACACTAGTAATTAATGATTAACTTAACACTTTATTACTAGAGTGTTTTTGCTCAACTGATGCTTTATTGTGAACAAGTTAACCATTAATTAATGCTTAACTAATGCATTATTCTGACCCCCTATTTTGAAGTGTTACCAAAGTTTTTTCTCCTAAAGGTGAAGCGTGTAATTTCTGTCACTTATGGGAATTAAAAATAGTTTCCCACTTTTATGGGCTGTTCATACAGGACACATTCTTGCATTTCCATTTGCACTTTTTTTTTTTTTTTTGTATTTCTAATACCATGTTAGCTTCTTTGGCTATTTTCATGGCCAAAACCATACACTGGAAAAATGCAGTGTAGAATTTGCTTAAAACTATTTTAAGTTAGAAATTGCTAGTAAATTTGAGAAAAAAAAACCCACGAGCAACACACGTATAAATTAAACCCAACGTTTCAGTAGAAAGTTCTTGTAAAAAGTACTCCAGGAAACTATTTACAAATAAAAAATCATGTTCATTGAAAATTTGAAACAAGCTAAATAAACCCATTTCAAACACTATATTTGGATTTCTGCATTTTTTAAAATTGTTGATCTATGCAAATGCTAAATAAATGCCTTTGGCTGTTACGTCACTTCTTACCTTTTTATGATGCACTCAACATATCCATTTTTGAAACAATGGACCAATCAGATTATATTTACAGGACATTTGAAGTTGAGTGTTTATTAGCAATTGCGAATGGATGATGTTTAGTTACACTGGTTTAAACGCTAGAATGTGTTTCTGTCTGAACAGCTTTTAAACTCCATTGGATTCAGAAGCTGACATGTCGGGATGCTCGATCAAAAAGTGTATTGTGAAAAGCACCACAGAGCCACAGTGTTACACTCTTCAGGAAGTCAACCTACGAATGTCTTGCAGTTAGAGAGAAAGCAATTAACAATGAAGACTTACAAACTTCACCTTTAAAAGGAATAGTTCACACAAAAATCTGCTGAAAACGGACTTACTCTCAGCCCATCTGAGATGCAGATGAGTGTGTGTTTGTTCATGGAAACGGATTTAAAGAAATCCCTCACTTTCTCAGCAAAAAAACTCTGTGGTGAATGGGTGCCATCAGAATGAGATTCTAGACAGCGGATAAAAACATCACAATAATCCACAAGCAATTCACACCACTCAAGTCCATCAGTCCATTCATCATTAAGGCATTTTTAACTTAAAGGTGCTCTACACGATGTTGCAGGATTTTAGGTCGATTTTGTTTTTATCTCAAACCATATGTATAACCCCTTGATCGTCTTGCTGTCTTCCCATACGGTATGAGATAAAAATGAAATTGAGCTAAAATCCTGCAACATCACATAGAGCACCTTTAAAAGTAACTTCTGATCAATATGAATCCACCATCCAACTGAACAGTTCCTGCAGTGAAAAAATTCCCCTCGCATCAAAATCTTCTCACATACTGTATGTAGAGATGTATTGGGCTGTTTTCACTCGTAATGTGCAGATTTCTCTCCTAATTCAAATAGGACTAATTTTGCACTGAATAAAGCTATTTTAGCCACCTTTTTCCTGATGTAAAAATGGGCGAAATTCTTTCGGTACCTGTATAGCTTTTGGGGCCTGTTCCATAAAACAAGTTTACAAAATAAGCCAGGCTTATGGCAGATAGTCCGACTTATTGCCAGTTAATTTGCATTAAAATAAGTAAGACTATCTACCATAAGCCTGGCTTATTTGGTAAACTTGTTTTATGGAACAGGCCGCAGGTCTCATCCACGACCAGCTATTTCTAGCTGTACAAAACATGTTTGCAGCTTGATACTGAAAATTGGTGTATCTTATCATGCTATTTTACTGTATTATCTTAATTATGAACACTTGTTTGTAGTGCAAACAGTTTCACCGCTCACTTCTGTGTTGAAGAAAAAGGTGAATAGATAAGAGGAAATTTGTGACCATGGACCACAAAACCAGTCTTAAGTTGCAGGGGTTTATTTGTAGCAATAGCCACAAATACACTGCATGGGTCAAAAATCCTTAGGATAGTATGTAAAGATCTTGTTCCATGAAGATATTAAGTACATTTCTTACTGTAAACATATTAAACGTAATTTTTGATTAGTAATATGCATTGCTAAGATCATCCTTTGAACAACTTTAAAAGTGATTTTCTCAGCATTTAGATTGTTCAATGTAAAGCTCAATTTCAGAAAATTAACACTTATGACTGGTTTTGTTGTCCAGGGTTACATTTTAGACAGAAACAGAGTTTTGCTTTACAAGATGTTAACTGATGGACTGCAGTGGTGTTGATTACTTGTGCTTTATTGTCATGTTTTTATCAGCTTGTTTGGACTCTCATTCTGACGGCACCCATTCACTGCAGAGGATCCATCGTTGAGCAAGTGATGCTAAATCTCCTCAAACATGTTCTGAAGAACATACTCACTCATTTACATCTCGAATGGCCTGAATGTGAATACTTAAGTACTATTCCTTTAAAACATCCAATCGTGATAACCATTTGTAATAGCAATCATTCCTCATTAAAAAACTTGTTAGTTGATATTCCATGAGGAAGTTGCTAAGCATCATCCAATAGGAACGCTCATGTTCCATAAGCGACTTGGATCTGTAGGAGGTTAGCAGGTTTAAGTGCACTGTGACGACATGACGTGCACAGTCTGAACGGGCGTTCACACACACAGCCTTTCCATCACACGCTGAGATGCGCTGTCAGTAAAAATAAGCCAGTTTGACAAAGAATCAGTTTTCTTGGCGGTACAAATGAGCATTCTGCAGAGGAAAGAGTCTGAATATAAATCGCAGCAGAACTTAAGCATCATATCATGAAGCAAATGAACGATTATCGATGCATGAATGAACTTTAAACGCTCATGATTTCTGACAAGGTTCTCCATGCATCTTTTTTTTTTTTGTTGGAGCAGAGAAATCACACAGAACATTAACTTCACCATTTAGTCTACAGTATCTGACAAGAGACAGATCACGTTATCACATCAAATGTCTTCACTCTCACTGGTAGTCACAGTATCGTGTTGACTTGCTTAAACGTTTGTCAATCTCTGTATGTGTGAACGCCCCTGGAATGGCTTAAAAGAATTTGCTCCATATGAAACTCACGTCGGGAAAAAAGGACACACAACTTTTTGTTTTTGTTTTCTTTTCAATACAAAATCAACACTCTCAGAGTGAGATGTAGATAATATAGAGTTCTCCACTCGTATGGTGAAGAATATGACGTTTTTCTGCAAATCCGCACACAGCTTCGAGGTGACGTCTGAGGACCTCATCCCAAACTGTGCTTCAAAGTTGCTTCAAAGAGACTAAAACAAGTAAGAAACCAACGCAAAAGTGACAGCATCAGACCCTCAAACCATTGTGCAAACCGTATTGAGATTGGGATCGAAGCGGACGACCTTTCCCTCGATGGATTTGGAATTAGTGTTGTACATGGGATTCTCGAATGTAGCTTGACCGTTGTTGTTTTCATGCACAGAGCAGCCGCTGTACTCCGCTTTATCAGACTTCCTGCAATCAAAAGAAGGAAAAGAGTATCAGGAATCACATTTTCTAATCTTTGCAATTTCTCTGATGAAATTGCACCCACCTCTGTTTATAGAGATAAAACCCAAAGCCTGCAAAAATCAGGGCAAAGAAAGGCACAAGAATCGCAACGGCCACAGAGCTGCTGTTGGTTCTGGATGGAACCTCGGGGCTCTGTGTGGGCTCTATCATGTTCAGACCTATAATGGTGCATGATGGGAAAGTAATTATTTTTAAAAGAGTTACATCAACGACTAAAAAAAACAAAGATATCGGATTTATCTAAAGATACATGCAAGTGTGATTCATTTGCTACTACATAAATGAGTTATGCAAGATATTATGCAAGAGTCGGGAAAGATCTGCTCTTATTATAATTAAATGATACTGTGGTTATAAGTGGATAACTGTTGCTAGGTATCTAGAATAAGATTGTGCAATTCTTATTCAAAATATAATATATATATATATATATATATATATATCATCATACACACAGATTTTTTATTAACACATATTATAAACAGCTTTACATATAATATATATAATGCTGTCAAATAATTAATTGCACGCAAAATAAAAAAAGTTTTTGCTTAAATATTTGTGTATTATATAACATTATGTATATATAAATACACAAACATGCATTTATATATTTAAGAAAATTATGTTTATATTTAATTTACATATACATAATAAATATAAACAGTACACACGCATATGTAAATAATATGTACACATTATGTTAACAGAAACTTAGATTTCAGATGGTATAAATCATTTGACAGCACTATTTATTTATTTATATATATGTTACCGGCAATGTCTGAAATGCCGGCATTCTATAGAATGCCTAGGAAATGTATAGAATGCCCGCTGGTTTCAGGCAAAGTGTGAAATGATC
>JAUCMT010000094.1:128097-148529 GCA_032357475.1 Enteromius thamalakanensis
AATACTTCAATCTCGGCTCTTCTGTCGTTGTTCTTTCCGGTATGAACGTCGTATATGCTTCATTTCGTATTCCTTCCGCTTTAAAGCACTTCGTTGTCAATAAAGGCATTCGTTGTACTCTTCTGTCACTTTGCCTGAACAGTACTCGTCATTTTATAGAATGCCTAGGAAAAGTATGCAACGTTTTTACAAAAACCCGATATTTCACACTTTACCTAAAACCGTCAGGCATTCTATAGAATGCCGGATTTCACACATTGCCGGTAACATATATACATATATATATAGTTCAGATGCAAAAGCCTCTAAGTGCCTCTGCCATTTTTCTATAAAATTAGCATTTTTTCTGGCTACTTTGTATAGGTTTCTTTGTAAGTACTGGTACTTGTCAATGGTTTGAGGCTGGCATTTAGCCGATTTAAAGTGAAAGTTCTTGATGAACATATACATGTGTGGAGAGCCTTCACTCAGTATCATTTTCTCATTTAGACCAAGATGGCTTTTAAAGGCTTTTGCATTTGCAACTCTTCATACACATACTCTCATTTTTGTAACTATTGCTTGCTTGGTTGATCTTAAAAACAAATATAATTTAAATGTAGCATACCTTGTCTCTGTAGTCCAAATGGGCCGTAGTCTCTAGCTTGTATAAAGCCTTGATACAAGTATGTGTTTCCTTCATGGTCAGCAGAGACCTCGAGGAGAACAAAAAAAAGAGATGAACATCATGTTCTCTCGAATTCTGAATAGAGCGAATGTTCTGTGCAATATTTCAAGGTATTGCTTTTACTGCAAGGTTTAAAAATAGCCAGAGATGTGTTTTGTGAACTAAAGTTACAGCTAAAAAAAAAGGTACACAATTTGACCGATTTCTTAAGAAATTTGTGTTTAGAGCAAGACCTAGAACCGCTGAACAAACATGCAGCCTGCAGTAAGTTAGAAAGTCTAGTCCACTTACAAAGCCGTCCATGATCAAGGTCTCCTCAGTGATCTTGCTGTAGGTGCTCTTCACCAGAGCTCTCATGTGATACAGCCGCAGCGTCAGGCGAGCGTCTCGACTCTTATAAACACCTGCGTCCAGAAAACATCATAAATTTATCTCGTGTTGCACTCACTTGCATGCAGTGGCCACTTCATTGAGTGCACCTGCTCATTAATGCAAATGTATCGGGATTAATATTTACAATAACAGAAAATTCAATTGATACGTTGTCACAGGTGTGTGAATATTGGCTACTTTAAAACCGCTTTGAATGTGTCTCATCCAATTAGAAGTCTGAAGTATCTGCTTTATAGTATTAGTCTATGTTTTTGCTTGCAGCTCAAGTGTTTCATAACATGAAGCTGCTTTTGCATTAATATTAGACTTATCTGTTTGTTCTGAATAATCTCATACAGTACTTTGATTTATGTCCAAGCTCCAAAAGATAAATACATAAATAGAGAGAGGCAGACTTTTCCAAGTTTGTTAAAAAAAAGAAAGAAAGAAAAAGAAATCAATACTTTTATCAAGCAAGGACGCATAAAATTGATTGAGTGGAAGCAGTCACGAAATATCTCTATTTTAAATATGTTCTGTCCTTTTGAACTTTCTATTCATAAAATAATCCTAAAAAAAACCACATCAGTTTACAAAAACATGTTTTTAACATTGCAATATTTATATGTAATATATATATATATTTATATATAAAATTTAATGTCTCTTAAACAGGAAATCAGGATATTACAGTAGAATGATTTCTGAAGGATCAAGTGACCAAGACTATAGTAACGGTGCTGAAAATTCAGTTTTGCACGACAAGAATAAATTGCATTTCAATATATATTCAAACACAAATCAGCTACATTAAATTGCAAAAAATATTGCATATTTGTTCTGTTTTTATTACATTTTATGCTTTGAAAATTCAAAAACATTACTTGTCAGTATGATGATGGCAAACTTTGAAAAGTTTTGGTATTTTATAAGGCATATTTATTTTTCCATACTTGTAAATATAGTGGCTCCAGCAGTCTTTAAGAAAAGCAAGCACTAAAGCTGCAATCTTGTACCAACAGTAAGTGACGTGAGACGAGTTGTTTTGTCTACCAGGTGAGATTACACAGAGCAGCAGGTTTGTGCAGTGATAGAAGTGTTTATGACATGAGCTGTACTGTGCACCGCAGCCATTATGACTTCTTACCTGACAACAGCAGTTCTGAGTGCCTGTTAGTTAAAGTCACATTGACTTTCCCCGTAGTCGTGTTAAAGCTAGTGATTGTCAAAGTCATCGGCTGTTTCACTCCTTTATACTCGAACGAACCTTTCCAGACATACGTGGGTGCGAATACATCGTCAGGAACTGCAATGAGAAGATTTAATGTGCCAGAAGAGGTTAAGAAGCCATTTAGACTGTGTTCGGCGCAATTAACACCTCAAACTCTTTTCTGAGGATCTGACTGTGAGTGACCTCAGAGCAGAAATGATGCTGGATGAATGCTCATTTTCTACTTTAACATTGATGTCAACAATGTTTATTAAAGCAATATACTGTACTCCAGAACTGTGAGCCAAGTCGTAAAAATGCCTTTTTATATCGTACAAGTTGCTATCTTTCTGTGCAGCCTATTGTTAAATAATGAGCTACATTACATAAGAATTATTCAGAGTATATACCGTTGTGCTCATAAGTTTACACACCCTGGAAGAATTTATGATTTTTCGGCCATTTTTCAGAGAATATGAATAACACAAAAACTTTTCTTTCACTCATGGTTAGTGTTTGGCTGAAGCCATTTGTTATCAGTTAAGTGTTTTACACTTTTTAAATGATAATGACAACAGAAACTACCCAAATGACCCCAATCAAAAGTTTACATACCCTTGAATCTTAATACTGAGTGTTGTTTGCTGGATGATCCGTGATTGTCTTTATATTTTGATGACAGGTGTTTATGAGTCCATCGTTGGTCCTGAGCACTTCAGCTGCCTGCTGTTCTTCAGAATAATACTCCAGCTCCTGCACTTTCCTTGGTTTTCCTGCATCTTCTGCATATTTGAACCCTTTCCAACACATTGTGTTGCCTTCTTGAGCATCAGTAAATGTTTTCACCTTATATAATAGTTATGTAGGAGTCCCCCCAATTGTCCCCAGTGTGAAAAGATTGATCTCAAAAATCGTACAGACTCTGTTGGAAAAGGTTCAAATAAGCAGAAGATGCTGGAAAAACAGAAAATGTGCCGAAGCTGGAGAATTTTTCTGAAGAACATCAGGCAGCTGAACTACTCAAGACCAACATGGCACTCATGAACAACAGAAAAACAGTTGTGGATCATCCAGAAGACAACAAACTGTATTAAGATTCAAAAATTATTGAATCATTATTATTGAATTATATATTTTGCAGACTCACCGTTGACTTTGGGACTCAATGTTCCTTGAACAGGCGTTATGACTTTTTCAGTTGTTTTTGAGCCAGCTAAAAGGAAAATGCATATCACTGTAACAACGAGCCACTGCATTTGAAATGGGTTTAAGAAAATGCATTTCACACATGACTTCCCACATCAAGCAACGGATCGGCTTCTGCCTCGACAAGAGAAAAGAAACGGCAGAAAAGTTGCAGGCCACAAAGTTGAGGTGTGAAACACATCTGAGTTCTGTATTGATGGGGTGTTTAACTGTGTACCTCGACAAACAGGCACCTTCCCGGTCCAGGATCCATCCGGCCGGCACGCACGGTGCTCTGAGCCCCCGGTGAGAAGGAACCCAGGCTGGCAGGAATAGAGCAGCGTGTAGCCAAAGGAGGGCAGGTCCATGCCCAGCACATTGGCATGCGCCGGGGTCTTTGGTTGCTTACAGGAGTGGGCTGCATTAGGAGATATGTCAGTCAGCTCTAAGGCTCTGATGGATGGAGAAATCTCATAACACAACATTCATTTCATTTACATTTCATTTTTTCATACCAAAAAAGCAAAGCGATAAGACACCGTAGGTTCCATAAAAAAGTTTTTTCCTATAATTATTTTCATGTTTAAATATGTTAAAACATACATTTTTTACATTTTATTTATTATTAAATCTATTATTTTACACAATAATATAATAAAATATAATAAAACAAGAAATGCAGTACAATAATTATAATTCTTTTTTTATTTATTTTTGGAAATAATATTTTGGAAATTATGATTTGGATAGATGATTTACAGTATACAGTTTTAATTTTCTGGATCATTACCATGCAGTTAATACTAATAGAAATATTTTTTTCCAGACAATTCCACAAAAAAAACTAATTATTGTGATAATATAATATATGCTTTGCAAGATTTAGAATAATAATTAATAATGAAAACCATTACATCCATACATAGCCGTGTTTAGTGCAGTAATATATTATATAATATTATACAGTATTATATAATTTAATAGTATAATAGTATAGTATAATTATATTTTTTAAATATAAAAAAATATTGATATTTAATTTGTTTTAATTTAATCTATTATTATACACAACAACATAATAAAATAAATATTATAATAACAGAACAAGAAATGCATTATAAAAATTATATAATTAGGAAATGTATTTATTTCACCTTTTTTTTTTTTACACTGATGATAAAAATTGGGAAAATTAGATGATTTTTTATTCTCTTAATCATTACCACACAGATTTTATTAATATTAATTAGTTTTTGTGGAAAATTATTATTGTTATAATATAATATATGCATTACAATACTCAGAATAATCAGATGAGGGAAAGGGGGGAAGTTTTTTCTATAATAAGAATATGCAAAGTATCAAAATGCAAAAGGGTCATAAAAATAGGCTTAAAATTAATTTGGTCATTTCTGAAATATGAAATCATTTCTGAAATATCTTTTGATATTTGTGAAAAATCTGACAGAAGATAGAGCCTCTTATTATAAATGCAGCAGAGCTTGTTCATTCACGTGATGTACTGCGTGTCTGGTAAAAAAAATATTTTTCATTTTCACACGGAATGACATGAATATGGAAAAACAAAACTCCTGGAGGGTGAAATCAAAGTCATATTTGGACATGCAAAATGGATGACTTGCCAAGAAAACAAGAAAACAAAATAACAGACATCTGGAAAAGATGAAGTACAATGCGCACATGCTCACAAATCCAACCAAAAGCTGTGTAAGTAGGTGTCTGTAGTGGAGCTGAGAGAGAGAGAGACTCACGGATGCATTCTGGTTGAGTGCCACTCCAGGTCAAATCCTGCTGGCACATCCGTGTGGTGGAGCCCAGTAACAAGTGGCCCGTCTGACAGTAAAACTTCACTGTGCTGCCCACCTGAGGCACAGAGATAAGCCTGTCAGAGCGCCCACACACACACACACACCTCTCACTCTCACATACACTGCTGCTGAAAATACAATAGATATCAGAAGTGTGTCTCCTGCTCGGGAGACAAAATAAGATTAAAAAAATCCAGAAAATCACATTGTAGGATCCTTAATGAATTAAATGGTAAAATACATATTTGGTCACCTACAAACAAGCAAGATTTCTGTCTCTCACAGACCTGTAACTTCTTCTGTAAGAGGCTTCTCTGTCCTGTATCAATGGCATCTGTTTGAACTTGTTAATAGTACAAAAGACTCCCGTCCACAACCTCAAACAGTCCCACTACAAACTCCACTACGGCCAAAACCAAAGAGATGTCAAAGCACACCAGAAACAAAATTGTAGACCTGCACCAGGCTGAGAAGACTGAATCTGCAGTAGGTAAGAAACATGGTGTGAAGAAATCAACTGTGGGAGCAATTATTAGAAAATGGAAGACATACAAGAACACTGGTAATCTCTCTCGATCTGGGGCTCCACGCAAGATCTCACCTCGTGGGGTCAAAAGGATCACAAAAACTGTGAGCAAAGATCCCAGAACCACACGGGGGACCTAGTGAATGACCTGCAGAGAGCTGGGACCAAAGTAACAAAGGCTCCCATCAGTAACACACTGTGCCGCCAGGGACTCGAGTGAAAACCTCCATCCATCAGCAAGGGCATTGAAGATAATACATGGCTGGGTCTTTCAGCAGGACAATGATCCCAAACACACCACACGGGTAATGAAGAAGTGCCTTCGTAAGAAGCCTTTCAAGGTCCTGGAGAGGCCTAGCCAGTCTCCAGAGCTTAACTCCATAGAAGATCTTTGGAGAAAGTTGAAAGTCTGTGTTGCCCAGTTTTTTTTAACTGTTACCTTGTGAAGAACAAAAACCTTTGACCTTTGCCAACAATGGGGTATATAACAAAGTATTGAGATTCAATTTTGTTATTGACCAAATACTTATTTTCCACCATAATGAAATAAATACAAAAAAAAAAAATAATAAATTCTTTAAAAATCCTAAAATGTGATTTTCTGGATTTTTTTTCTCATTTTGTCTCTCACAGTTAAGGTATGCCTATGATGAAAATTACAGGCCTCTCTCAGGCCTCTGGTTTCTGTTCTGAATGCTGCACACTCTACTCGTATTCACTACACCTGTATATCCTTTCAGTCTTACTTCTTTCCGTTTTTTTTTTTTTTAATGTGTTGCAGGAAAAGTCCTCTATAAACGGCAGAACATGCAAAGTGGAGTCTGTGAGTCCTGCTGAGATGAAAGGCTCACAACACTGGAACATTAGATTGCATTACACCACACACTTCTGAAGGAATCGGTGACAACAGCAGCCCGACTGACACAAACAAGACGCGGAGAGCCCTGTGTTCACAGAGAGCCAGCCGGGAGGACCCGCTTTTTTCTTTTGCCCTTCAAAGAGCTCATTCCTGAAGGCGTGAGTGATCCAAAGCAAACTCAACAGACAAATGCTTTTCATATTAGACCCGTCGACTATAGATGCTGATTATTGCCAGTGGCAGTGCATGACTGACAGCTCCAAAATGTATTAGATTGTTTTGGCAATAGAAAACGCATATCTGTTGTTGTCATTTATACTTAATAATTTGTACAGTTACCATCCAATTGATTTCAGCAATTTTATTTATATTTTTACTTTAAAAACTTTCAATAACTTGCTGAGCAGTACATTCAAAAACAGTTTTACCTCCATGGAAAAATGCCTAGAATTAAATAATAATAATCATAATACTAATAAATATATTTATTTACTTAATTATTATACTATTATCTATTATGCTTTAATGTTTGAAACAAAACATAACAATTAAAAAATATTTCTGGCACTTTGAGTTTGCAATAAAACATAGAAAAATGTAAAAAATATTATTATAAGCAAATTAAAATATAATAATAAAAAAAAAAAACAGTCCCTGTGCCAATACTAAGAATGTTTTATAATAAATAAAATAAAATAATAAGTAAAACTTATGCTAGCTCTGATAATGTTTTGTGGAATTAATAAAATAAATATAATATAATATAATATATAGGCCTGTGTATGTATGTTTTACACTTAATCTTACTGTATGATACATGTCAGTCAATGCTGTCTGTGCTGAAAAACCCAATTCAGTCGACCACTTTTACTGCCGATCTGACATTATAGCGGGCAGAGTTGTCATATTAAAGTGGCCAATTTATTTTTTATTTCCCTTGCCCCTATGAGGAAGAAACGGCGGAGTCTAAAGAGCCATTAAAACAGCAGGCCGAGGCATTCGAGCAGATATAGTGAGTGTTTGAAGAGTAAACTCTCCCCAGACAATAAGAGCTGATGGCGGGAGACAGTCACACATCCTGAAACTGCCATGGGCGCTTCAAATGGCATTTGACTGAATCAACTTGACAATAAATCAATTGCGCTTATAAAGACAGGGCAATACCTCGGCAGAGACCCACACTGACACAGACTCAAATGAAGGGTCTCTCTGATGTGGCGTTAACGCCTTCGGATCATTCTGTCACTGGGCCAGCGGATCTCCTTTTGTCTCAGCAATGATGGAAAATATGATTTTCAATTCTTAATAAGCACATCAAAAGTCACATTGTGCCAATTGAAAAGGCCGTTTTTGCACTTGAAGATAAAAGCGGCCTCCAACTGACAGAAATGGGCCTTTTGAACTTATTCTCATCATAATGGCTTTGATACGAGAGTCCTAGAGAGTCCGAGAGCATCGCTCGCAGCTCAATTCCTTCTTACCTTAAAGCCCAGACTGCTGTTCAGAGAGCCGTACTCCGGAGTGCCGGGATTTTCGCACGCCGTCCGAGTCGGTTCTGCAGTAAAAGCAGAATAACACGCTCATTATCAGCTCTGCCATTATTATCTTCATAACTGGATTAGGAAAAGTGGATGTAGTCATTGATGTAATGGCAGTGACCCGTAGCAGAGGGTCATAATGTTCACATTTCCTCCGTAGATCAAAGCTGCGCTGGATATTATGATCATTACTGGTTTAGTGGCTGGTGTACCTATACAGCGCGGCTGTGTCCCGCTCCACGTGCCGTCTGCTTGACAGCTGCGCGTCGAGGAGCCCACCAGCACATAGGGGGCGCTGCAGCTGAACGTGACCTCGGCCTTGAAGATGAAGCTCTGACCCTCGCGTCTGACACGTGGAGGTAAGCCGGGGTCACCACAGAACTTGGCTGTAAAGATAGAGCACATGCTTTATTATCAACTTTACTGAGTGAAATATGCAGATTTTATTCACTGGAATCTCACTGCAAATAATCTAGTTTTAGATATAGATTTATACACACACACACACAAAACAAAGCAAAAAGTTGAAATAAATGTTCTAGTTGTTTCCTACCAGGAATATTTTACATAAAACTAAAAACTATTACATACATTTTTATTTAAAAAAAATATAAATACATTACAATAAATAAAATAAAATTAAAATAGAGAGATGTTGCTTTGAAACAAAAGAACTAAACAAAAAAACTATTGGAAATACATTATGAAAAAAGAAAGAAAAAATTAAAAAACTATTATAAAAAAGAAAAAATAAAATAAAATAATATAAAATAAAATCCAGAAAAAAATAGAAACAACAAAAGCATGTATAAAAAATAAAATGAAATAAAAACAAAATAAAACATTTAAACTACATGAAAATGACATTAAAACATTTCTTGGCAACTAACCAAAGTAAGTTCAAGTTGAAGCAAATCCAGTAGTTTTCTACCAATTTTTATTTATATCAAAAGAAAATAATAAAAAAATTTTTTTTGTAAAATAAAATAAATAATAAATAATAATCGCAAAATTATTTATTGGTTATGAAAGCAAAAGTTAATGAAAATATGTGAATGAAAAAAATATGACAAGCATATGCATTACTAAAATCTACATTCAACAGAAAAAATTGATCTTTGTTCTATTTATTTGTGCTGCTCTCTGAATGTCCCTGTACATAACGCTAAAATAACACTGGCCTACACATTAAACTAGGATAAATTAAGGAGTTTTAACAAAAATAAAGTTACATCTCACCTTTAAGAAAGGAGACAGCCTCAATGCTAATTTAATAGCTTTAACAAGCTATTTTATGTTTAATGTATCTAACAAGCATTAATAACCAGGATTCTGATTATTTCTTCTCAGAAAATATTGCTTCTGAAACCTACATGCATGATCCCTGCTGTCAGGGAAAATCCGGTCTGATAGCCTTGTTTTCTGAATGATTTATCTGGGCATAACCCGACCTGATCGTCAAAACAAACTCCTGAGGTGGAAGCAGGAGAAATATACTGCTTAAAAATACATGCCTGAGTCAATTATTAAGCCAGGCAGGTCTTAAAGATCTGGAGGGAATTTCTGCGTATGATTTTATTACATAAATTACATTTTGAAAAGCATTCTCCAGTGCATTGTCTTGTACATACACACCATACACACACACACACTCTTCTGTTATTCAGCTGGAATACACTATAAATTGAAGGTAAATAGCTAGACAATAATGCTTCCACCCTACGAGAAAAAAAAAACAGATCTTAGAGTGCTTAAGACTGACAGACCCAAAATTAAACCTATTTCCACATTTGATATGTCACGATTTCAGCGGGGCAAAGGCGTTTGACATATAAATTGCAGCAAAGCTCTGCAGGCTTCATGGTATTTAAAGATCAGAAGTCGAGAGGCAAATTTGGCGGCCCCACGAGAGCAGAGGTTGGCTCACCTGAATGTAAATCAGAGTAATTATCCCTCTTTTAAACGAAGCGGAAGGCCAAAGGCGGCTGACACGCTCTGTGATGTATAATTCACAGGGTGGCTGAGAAAGAGTGACCACACGGACTCTCTCCACCGCAGAGACCAGCCGAGAGCTTGAATTGCACAGCATCTGCATGGCATTTAATGCACGTCAACTCCGATGGCCGTCAGCCGTCGGTACGGTTAAACAGCCCTAAAGCAGTTTTTAAACGGCAGATCAGTCAGTCTGTGGCCACGGAGATCAGGGTTTCTTGAAAATGCTTTGATACAAAAAGCCTTTTCAGTCTGCTGTGATGAAACGAGATCGCTCTGTCGCATTTTACACAAGGTACCTTAAAGAGAACTGGCAAGGTATCCCTTCACAAGTGTTAGACACATCCAGGTACGTGATTTCAATTATTAGTAGTATTTGGACACTAGTTGCACTTAAAAACATCAGAATGTCATTGCATTACTGGTGCATTAAAGTTTATTGTAATAAAATTAAATTAAGTGCAATATGAACAAATGTTATTTTTGAAGTACTTTTAAAATCACAATGTATAGACCAAAGTGTACAAAAGAAGACAAAAAAACTATGAAAACAATAAAAACCAAATAAAAACGTGTGTGCCTTGTGTAAAGCAAGTCAATTAAATAAAAATAAATAAATAAATAAATGAATGAACACAGCTCTGAAAATATTGTGTTATAAAGTAAATTAAAATAAAGTAAAAATTGTAAAACAAAATAAACAATGTATGTTATAATAAACTAATTAAACTAAATAAAATGAAAATAAAATAAATAATATAAAAATGTGATAAAAAAACAATAAACATACAAAAAATAATTAAGAACATTGGAGCCATTAAACAAAATAAATTAAAATTTAATTTAAAACACAAAAATGTAAAATTATCAACAAATAAATAAATACAAAATAAAATACATAATTTTAGCAACACTCATAAGAGTACTGAGAATGCTTTGTGCCTGTTATATAAAACAAAATATATCAAATAAATCAAATAAATAAATAAATGCATGGATAAAGAAACAAATAAAGACAAAGTTTGTGGTTATAATAAATAAAAATTTAAATGATAATATATTACAAATTATTTATATTATTTTACCAACACAAATACTGAGCATATTTCAGATTTTAAATGACACATATTTGTGATTCTGCTGTCTTGATATCAGAATTGGTTATTGAAAAGCAATTCAGTTCAGTTGGCCACTACTACTTCTGATCTAATATTATTGAGGCAAAATTGGCAATGGATGTCATTTATGATAAAACAATAAAGCAAATAAGATTTATTTGAAAGAAAGATAGAACAAACACACATGCATACTGATTTAATGCATTTTGCACTTAGACCGATGTATTCTTTGCATATAAAGTGTGACAGGCCAATGATAGATAACGATGCAAATATGCACAACACATAAACACTTACTAGCATTAAATATTCCACATGCAGTGACAGGTCTCGCAGGCCAAATGTGGCACAGCGACAATGGAATCAGTGATGTTTTTACAGTGCTTGCCGACCATTCTCATCTGACTGCTGTTTTTTTTTCTTTCTTTCTCAGAAATAAATTATATCAACAGCTCTAGGCTAGAGCAAGTTATGCATAATAATCAGAACTGGAGGACCCAGTCAGGGCCCGTGTCAGAAAAAAGTTCCTTGATGAATAATACAATGCTTTGGAGAAGCAACAAACAGCACACAACAAAAAGCAAACACTGCAGCTCAGTGCAGATGGCCAGACCTATCGACAGTGTTCTAACCGCATTAACCTGATTAAATATAGCTATTAAATCATCTGATGGGCAGATTCCATGCTTTAATATTCAGCACTTTCTATGAATACAGTACACTTTGTTGTTATGAAATGTACTGTTATGCATTAGAAGCACAAATTCTACATTTGTGGGTTGCTGTACGATACTGTATGTAAGATAAATTATATAAGTAAATAAATTATATTTCAGGAAATATGATACTTAAAAAACATGTAGTTTTTGGCTTATGGACAGCAAAACTACATTTATTTGATAAAAAACTACTATTATGAAATACTATTGTAATTTAAAATAAATATGATCTATTTTAATATACTTTTAAATGATATTTATGCAATACAATGCAGATTTTTCAGCATCATTACTCTTCAGTGTTACATGATCCTTCAGAAATCACTGAAGGATGAATTTTTTAAAAAGTAAAAAATAAAAATAATAATAAATAAATCTGGTGGAAAATGTTAGTAAAATTTAATCTAACAAAGGTATTTTTTTTTATTTGAGAAATAAAATTTTTTATTAGTTTATTAATAAGTACAAACCAACAATTTGTCATTAAATAACCGATAATAATGATAATTTTGTTTAATATGCATAAATATAAAAAATATTGCTTATTTAATGCAGGAAAAAATACTAATCCAAGGTTTTAGAATTGTCTCCAAAATTACAAGCCTTTTAAACGAAATCTAATATTTACTTTGATCGCCTCAGTTCAACAACCAATGTTTTCTGCACCTCATTTCACATGTCATTTATTTCATAAAAAAAGTTCTAGTCCTTGCTTTATAGCACATTCCTGGAAATTGCCATGCGTTGTTGAGCTGGATCTATGAGACGAGGCTTTAATTTCTGAGCTGCCATTTGTCTATGATCTGTGTGCTTCGAAGCGAGCATTAGCACAGCTCTAATCTTGTAGCGCTGGCAGAGTCCTGAAAGAATGAATTACGATTTATGCCTTATCAGCACTAAAAAGTGACAATCTGGAATTTCTGGCACCTTATCTACGGCCTGTGCACAGGGCACGTTTAAACACCTTCTAAAAGGTGCAGATGCAGATACTACGGCATTATAAAGGAATGTAACATGCAGTTAAACAGGGCCCAGCTGGAAAAATCTTACTGTTGGACAAAGAATTCATTCAAGCGAAAAAAAATACTGTTTTCCAAAGTACATTTGGAAAGTTTGCGGCTGTTAATGAGGAAGAAATTAATGAGTTGTTTACTTAAAAATAGCATGTTTGCTAGAATTCAACAAGAACTTCATGAAACTGGGATTAAGCAGAAAGCTTGTTCTGCATGTCATTTATTGTTTCTCTGCATTGTGAACGTAATGAAAGCATTAACGTATGGATATCTGCCATCTGAATAGAGAAAAGCCATGAAGTCGTCAGAAAATGAAATGCTAATTAGCACTCTCTCCCAGCTGACACTGTGCTGTTTGGGAGGAGATTGCTTTTCTTTATGGATCATAGAGGATTGTTGGTTATGGATGATGAAAAGCAAGCCTGTTTGCATTTATGAACGACAGGATTGTGCAAAAAGCTCTCACAAATAAAAGCTGATAAGCGTGCTGGTATCAGAGTTATTCAGCGTGTACCTCTGTGGTTCTTTTCATCTCATTTCATACCTCATTTGCATCTGACTTGCAAAACAGTTTTTGCCAATATTTCAGATTCTTGACTGAGTTTTATACAGATATAGTTTTATCTTGTTTTTGACATGTATGTATGCTCGGCAGACACACACACACATACAAATATAGCTAATTTCAAAATTAACACTTCTCAATATTGCGCTCCTCTATAAAAAAAACAAATAAATAACCGATTGCCTTGGAAATTGGAAATGTATGGACACTGGACAACTTTTTCAGGTAAATGCTAAGTGACATATTGTTCATAATCTGTTTTATTCCATGCACTTCTTTCAGTTGATATGCTGACTGACCAATAACATAAAAAAATGATACACTTCAGTAAGTTGTACTTTATCTATCTGATATTAATTCATGTTTATGTTGTGCTATAACTTGTAGTAAAGCAAACTAGTTGCATGAAGTGGCTAGAGTGATCTGTTATGCCACATCTGACAGCTTTAGAGTAGAATTAGTGTTTAGATTTAGCAATATAATTCACTTGAGAGCTGATACTTCTTTGGAGAAGTAAAAAATCTCTTTGCAATTATTAGATAAGAGGTGAGCTACAAATAATGTTATGTGAAGGAGAACCATTGACCTGGCAACCTTGAACTATGGGTGACTTATAGGGTTTGTTTTTGCTCTTGTATAAAGAAATAAGATTGTGTTAATGCATTATTATCGCCTTTTTACACTCCCTTTTTTTGTGTATGAAAATGTCCACGAATGCATGTTTGGCATTTGTAGCCCTATTTCATTTGACACTACAATTTGGAACGCACTTGTTTTACTCTCTATTTTGACTTTATCAGCATATGCAACTATTTTACTCTACATGCATCATAATATCTGGATATATATTTATGTGACAGCTCTCTGTTCTTATTCACAATATCACGATCTTGCTTCTTTACGTAAAAATGCTGTAAGCGAAAAGTTTTTGCATCAGTATGCATAAAATGTCCGTATCACCTGACAGATATCACTGAAATAGGTGTCTGGAGAAATCGCACCCGTCTCTCCGTGACAGGACCAGACTCTGTAAACAGCTAAAAATGGTCAAGAGAGTGACTCATGCTTTTTAAAGCAGTCAAAACACTAGCCAATCAGAATCGCTCTCTGCACATTCTGGTTTGCTGACATCAGGTTGGCTAAAGTAACTTTGGAGGTGAGAGATTTGGAAAGAGGGAGTATGACTCAAATGAACAAAACTGCTGAAATCACCTTCGCAGCTTTCTATAAGACCAAACTAAATACTAAAACTAAGCATTTTTATTCTAGATGATCTATAAATCTCAGTTTCTTCCCTTCTGACTGGTTTTGTGTTCCAGGGTCACGTTTCACTTTAGAAGACTTAAAATTCAGTGTCCATGGACCGCTTCAACGCTGCTTTTAGTATTTTTTGATCTCTTTGATGGCAGAACAAATCAAAAACCTTTCACTTCCACTGTATGGAGAAGAGCAGCTTGGGCGGGAGAAAGAAAGGTTGAGAACATCACTCACGCAGACACAGAGGAACCTCTCCACTCCAGGAGCCGTTGCCGACACACGTGAGGACGGCAGGGAAGGACAGTTCGTATCCCATCAGGCAGCGGTAGCTCACGCTGGTGCCCCACTCGAACACAGAGCCCTCCACCTCACCGTTAGTCACGCCGGGCGGAGGAGCGCAGGTCACCGCTGAAGAGACAAACACACGGAGAGAGAGCGCAGTTCATTAGGAATGCATGAAAGCCTGTCCACGCTGTCATTCGTTTGCACGTGCTGCCCGTGTTGATTCACAGTCCATTCAATAGAAATTATGCAAATTAGGTAATGCCACAAACGTAGTCACAAAATTGAGGTTGTTTGGTCAGTCTGGTCTAAATTCGAGTCTCTTATGCTCACCAAGCGTGCAGTTATTTGAACAAAGAGGCGGTAGTATTGTAAAATGTTACAATCGTTCAGAAATCATTCTTCTGATTATTATCAATGTTGAATAGAGTTGTGTAGCTTGCGTGGAGACCAAAACAAAAAATTTAAAAATTAACACCTGCTTCAAACTTAACCAATATTCACCATTTGCGTTAAAATCTACTTTATTGTATAGCTAGGTAACTCTTACGTGTGCTACGTTTAATTTGTTGTTTACGTGTTCCTCAAAAAGATACAGGCAATGATATTCACAAATATGCCCTCATTTAACCAAAATAATGCAACCACTACAGACAAACATTCCCACTGAGCACAAGAGTAATAAATCAACTTAATCTTACTAAATGTTAATCTAATAAATACTGCACAAAAACAACATCATATTTCATATGCAGGTCACTCAAGCACACATTTATCATGGTGTCTTAGACTGAGTTTCATTTGTTCCCACTGAGGAGGAATATGATATATTCATATTCACTTCATTAAACCGACAACTCTAATACCCTCATGTAATAAATTAACATGATGTTTGGATTTAAAAAAATTTGAAAGTCTGTCAAACACTTGAGAGTTCAAATGAATGTTAATTTGGAATTGTCCCACAGTGTTGGTATGTTGTTGCTAGCTGTCCCACATCACACACACACACACACACACACACAGATCTAACTACAATTACTGCTGTCAGGATCAATAGAAAAACTTGAATATACCTGCTTCCACACTGGCAATGCCAACCAAATAGTGATAAATTCTGCAAAATAGTATTCCTTTTTCACATCCAGACACATCCATCACAGAAAGAAAAAGCCAACCAAACTTCCTCATGTTGTGTCAGTGCAGCCGACATTGAAGTCCTGATCTGTATTTGGAGTATGTACTGCCCTCTGGCCAAGCTTTAATATTTTGTAGACTTGTCTTGAAAGTGCCTTGCTGAAGAAAGGAAGGGTTTTTTCTGTCATTTTTCTACCGCGAAGGACTATGTTTCGCCTCAACATCATATGATAAAGCACAAACACTGTCTTCTACACATACATCACCGATGATCACTCCTGCAGCTTCAAGTGTTATTTATGAATGGTGACTAAAAAACAAGACTTTCGTGTGTTTTCTAGATGTTAAGAGGTGTGGAAGAGGCTGGGTAAATGCAACATTAGCTGGAAATCACCTCAGGGCTGAGAATCATCTATTGCAAACCGCTTTCACCTCAGCAAGTGTTGCATCATCTCTACTTTCAGGGCAGACTTTGTGTCATTTTGTGTGGATCGAGTGTTAAATCCATGCGAATGTTTATTTACAAATAGCATGCAAGGACGTCCTGCATTGGCGAAATCAACAGAAGTCAGCGAACGTCTGCAGGGCCAATCAAAAGATGTTTTAAATTGCAAATGTCGAACTGAAAAAAGGACGCGGGGGGAGCAGATGGAAACTCGTGAGCTGATATTCTGACAGTGCTGGAGACAGTCGGTGGGGAGCAGCTGGGGTTTGGACGGCGTATAAATAAATGATGAGATGTTTTGGAAAGCAAGTGCCCCAATAAAACCTCTAAAAAAGATGTGGAGTCTCGGCACTGCTCTGTAAAGATCCTATTGTTCATGTGTAAATCTACCCAGGCAAAACTAAAACATTTCTTATTAGTCACGTCATTCTAAATTAGTTTCTACTTTCCTACCCTTCCTGATTGTACAAGATATACGAGCAAATTTGCTGTATCAAAAAGTAGTTGCACACCAAAAAGCTCCCGAGTGACAGATCAGAGACCATGTGAAGTGCTCCTCTTCTGTAACGCATCAGTGGTTGACCAATTGACCAACTCTTGACCAATTGTGACGTGACACAAAGGAATACTTTAAACTAAATGAGTGGAAGGCTATCAGTAACTTGTGAAAAAGTTCAAAATCAGTCAGTTCTCGACAATTTGCAAACGTCTTATTATGGGGACATTCCATAGGCGTAATGATGTTTATACTGTACGGGTAGTCGTGGCCTAATGGATAGAGAGTCGGACCTATAACCCAAAAGTCATGGGTTTGAGTCCCATTGTGGGTGGGGTTAGTGAATAACCAGCGCTCTCTCTCCACCTTCAATACCACAACTGAGGTGAGACCCTTGAACAAGGCACCGTTCCCTCAACTGCTCCCTGGGCGCCGCAGCAATGGCTGCCCACTGCTCCGGGTGTGTGTTCACGGTGTGTGTGTGTGTGTGTGTGTGTGCATGACTTGTTCACTTCTCACTACTGTGTGTGTGCACTTGGATGAGTTAAACACAGAGCACAAATTCCTAGTATGGGAAACCATACCTGACTACATGTCATATCCTTTCCTTAATGTTATACAACATTACTGTATTTTTTTAATCAAACAACTGCAGCTTTGGATAGAATGAGAGAATTTTTTCCTTAATGCGTCCTTGCCACATAACTTCCTTAAGTGTTCAAGCTACCACCATTTCCGAGTCTTCAACTTGTTATTATGGCTTTGACAACTTTTGACGACTTTGTAATGCTTTTTACTGGTCGTAAACTCATAATATTAATAATTCCAGCACAGCATAGCAGTTTACATCCAGTGTACCAAAACAGTCCGTTAAGTTGCTTGATATTGCAAACAAATTCTTAGTTGTTTACCTGGCTTAGTGGCTAATAAATTCTAAGTTTCACACATTCGTGACTAGCTTACGTCTGTGTTGAAAAATAAGCAGGATAAAGGAGCCTGAATTGCAAACTTGAAAGGCGCTGATGCTGGACCACCTCCTAAAATGACAGCTGCCCAAACTTGCATTTCTGAAAAACTCCTGCTCCGCCCACAGCTGAAGCCACGCCCCAGCAGCTGCACTTTAGCCCAGACTCTCACCTGACCAATCTCTGGATCGTTTCCTCACCTTCGATGCTTATTATTATAGAAACGGCACTTTAACCATCATTTGAGTGTGTCACTGTTCATTTCTACCACAGCTGGGATTTTTAACAAAAGGACCGAACAGGGAAGTTACTCAGCACTGCTGGATGCCTTTACTTGATTTGGCTATTCTTCAAAGAAAAATGCATCATTTGTGGCTGAGCTGCACCTTTAAGAATGAAACAAAATGCTCATTAGTGAATGTTAAATATTTAATTACGTTGATAAAAATTTCATAATTTTGTGAAAATGCCAAAAAAAAAAGTTGTTTCAATGAAGACCCTTTTTTTCAACGAAGGGTTAAATTGCAAAAAAAACTATCATAAGTAGCGCATGTATATTTGTAGCAATATCCAAAAATACATTGAATGGGTCAAAGTGATTGATTTCTCTTTAATGCCTAAAATCATTAATCATTAATTAAAAAGATCATGTTCCATGAAGATATTAAGTAAATTTCCTATTGTAAATATCAAAAAGTAATTTTTGGTTAGTGATATGTATTGCTAACTTAATTTGGACATCTTTAGAGGTGATTGTCTCAATTTACTGTATAGATTTTTTTGCACCCTCTAATTCAATATTTTCAAATAATTGTCTCTCAGACAAATATTGCATATCCTAACACACAGTACATCAATGGAAAGCGTATGTACTCAGCTTTCAGATTATCTCAATTTCCAAAAATCATAACTTTTTATAATCAATGTATTAATAATTTTTAACAATTTGTGTGTGTGCATTAAACACCAAATTAAACGATTATTAAACACCAAAAAACTTTAAATGAACATTCTAATAATGTTACGTTTGTTCAGAACTTTGAGTGAATAGCCAAAGTTCTAAGAATGTTATCACTGGGATTATGTTGTTTACATTGACTAAAAACATATGCCATTTTATGTATAATTGACTAAAATAACAAATATTGACTACATTTAAAGGATGTTTCTGCCAAAAATCAAAAGCTGGCAAAAACTGTAAAAATAAACACTGGGGTTAACATCTGAGAAGAAAAATATCTTCTCTCCATTCTTGCTGCTTTTGAGATAATAAAGAAATTTCTTTTCTGATTTCTCACATTCGGTTTTCTACCATAATCCTTATTTATGGTTCACAATGGTATTGAGAGGGTAAAATGTGCTGTTGCAGAAACAAAGCATTCCAGAGTGTCAGTCATAGCCTGCGGAGTCTGAAACTGAAATCCCTGTCACCCACAGCACAGCTGAAGAAAAGAGCCTCGGCTCCTGGACATGCAAACACTTGTATCATACTTGCACTCGGGTCACAGGTCACATACGCTCACACTCAGGTTAGAAACCCACCACGACTGGGGGGTGAAATGCCACCAAAAGTGATAAAAATGTCCCAGATAATATAAACACTGCTGTGCAACATTCATCTTTTCTTTTTTTGTTGCCATTCTGCTTTTTTCAGTCTGTAAAGTGGGGAAATAGTTTATTCTGATTATTATTAATAATATATGTGACTATTTAGTGAACATCTGTTTTTTTTGTGTTTTATCATATAGTGCTTGAGGCTATGCATTTCTTTTTTTTTTGAAAGAAATACTTTAAATGCTTGTACTTTTATCCAGTAAAGATATTCTGTTTAAAATAAATAATGTTCTTTTGAACTTTCATCACCAAAGAATGCTGAAGAAAATCCATTACATTTTACACAAAAAATACTGTGCAGCAAGAAGCAAGTCAGCATATCAGCATGATATCTGAAGGATCGTGTGACCCAAAAGACTGCAGGAATGATGCTAAAAATTCAACTTTGTATCATAGGAATAAATTATATATTTAAATATTCAATTAGGAAAATATGAAAGCCTGTTCTGCCACTAAATAAAAAAGGTTATTACGACGTTTTAGCTTACAAGTCTGACTTTTTACGTACGTATTTTACGAGGTGGCTAATTCGTACGAATTTGTACGACCTCACTCGTACGAATTCTTACGATTTATTCTAAGTTGTACGTATTTTACGAGACGGCAATTCGTATGAATTTGTACGAATGACCTAAACATAACC
>JAUCMT010000094.1:153363-164045 GCA_032357475.1 Enteromius thamalakanensis
ATGAGCCATTTTAATCTAGATTAATCTAGATTAAAAAAATTAATCTATGCCCACCCCTAATATATATATATATATATGCAGTAATTTATTCAAGAAAAAAAGTCTATTATTTATATAATGAATTGGTAATTTAAAATCACAGCATTCAATTTAAAATAAATTGATAACTAAATGTTATTCATTCTAAAAGCATTGCATGGAGAAATAAAAAATAATTTTATAATATAAAAAATTAATAATAATCTATTAAAATAAATAACTATATAATTACAATAATGATTGCTAATTTTGGGGGAATAAAAAATATGCACTAAAAGAAATTGAAGTACAGTATAAAAAAAGTCTTAAAAAAATCAATCTGAAACTAAAATGAACAAAATAATGCTAATATTTAATACAATAGGCAGTTATTAATTCACTTAATGATTTGCTAATTCATTTACTAATTTAATGATTTTAGTGTTTTTATTAACAATGATGTGTTATGTCTATATTTATTTTATATTAATTAAAATAAATTGTAATAATTTTTGCTACCCACAAGGTTTGAAAACTCCTTAAAAAAAGTGTGTTGAAGTGTTACAGTATCTAAGACACATTTACTGAACAATGTTACCCTAAAAACCCTAAAAAACATTCAAGTCTGTTTCATTTGTCGTCTACCAGAGCACAGAGGCCTAGATGGTCTCAGTAATTGAAGGATACGTGAGCGTTCCTGCAAGAGGGCGCTCAGAGAGAAGCACTGTCAAATATTCATGAATCCCCTCTCTCTCTTTCTTCTGAATTGTGTGAGGAAAAGTTGCGGTTAACCCTCATTCTTTGATGCTTTCCTTCAGGAAACAATGGACCGTTTACATTCCAAGCAGCTTTGGCAACTACAGAGCAACATCTGTTTGTTTGTGGCACTCAATGCCACGGCAAACCACCAAAAAGTCTCAGTGTCGTAATTCGAGGAAAAAGAAAGGCCTTTAAACTCTGTACCTTGGCAGATGGGTAGCGCTCCGCTCCAGGTGGCGTTGTGGGTGCAGGTGCGGATAACAGCGCTCCCGTTCTCCATCAGGTAGCCTGGCTGGCAGGAATACGTCACATTCTGGCCAACGGTGAAGTCCTCGCCGATCCTCAGGCCGCTGGCAGGTCCGCCCGGGTCCCCGCAGCTAATCACTATTAGAGCAGAAGAACCACAGAGCTCCAGATGTAACGCCCGGAAGAAAGCGCATTATGGAAATGTATGTCTTGAAATGGTGACACCATTATTTGTGTGAGCCTACATGAAGTGTCTAAACACACAACATCATTAAACTGTTTATGGACTCAAGACTGTCTCCCAAGGAACTAAAACTAAACAAACAATTATTCTGGATGTTTCTGTTACATTTCTGGCTGTCACACTGAGAGTATAATGGTCAAGCCTCGGGATAGACACTACAGCTGAAAAATAGCACATTTTGTCATCGTGCAGAACAACATCTTCAGTTCAACAGTGCTTAGACTGTCAAAGCATTATATGAGCAGCATCAAGCCCCTCATTGCATTCTTAATAAATAGTGCTGTCAAATGATTCATCCAAAAGAAAGGTTTTTTTGTACAGTGTATATTTGTATATATTATACTGTATATACACATGCATGTACATATATATTACATGCATGTGTATACGTAAAAAATACGTAATTTTATACATTTAAAATATTTATAATATTAATATTATATATATTTTATTATATATACAGTTAAGGACATAAATATTTGGACAGAGCTTTTTTCTAATTTTGGTTCTGTACATTACCACAATGAATTTTAAGTACATTTTTTTTAACACAATCCGTTCATTTCATGGGCTCGAAAGTAATTGGACAAATTAGACAACTGAAAATGAAATGTTCATTTCTAATACTTGGCTGAAAATCCTTTGCGTCAATGACAGCCTAAAGTCTTGAACTCATGGACATCACCAGATGCTGGTTTCCTCCTTTTTAATGCTCTGCCGGGGCTTTACTGCAGCGGCTTTCAGTTGCTGTTTGTTTGTGGGCCTTTCTGTCCGAAGTTTAGTCTTTAACAAGTGAATTAAGGTCAGGTGACTGACTTTGCCATTATAAAATACGCCACTTCTTATATATATATATATATATATATGGGAATACATGGATATATTTTCCAAATATATACTGCATACCAGAGGGCCCCGAACAGCCGAAACACAGCCATTACCCTGGAAACGGCATAAACATAGCAGCTGTGCTACTTTCTAATTTAAATTATTTAAATATCCATTCAGATTTTTGTATTCACAGGGGCCAAATATTTTAATATTTAGTCCCAATAGGCTATTTATTTTAAAATTCTTTATTATTCTTTCACACTTTACATTAGTTTATTCATAAGTTAAAAAACTCCCAATTAAAAATTCTTAATTATAATATTTCATAAAACGTTGTTAAAATCAAAGTAATTATAAACTGTTTTTTTAATGAACTTGCGCTAAAAAAAACTAAGAGTTGTATTATTTTTAACAAAGATTAACAACAAGATTAAAATACCTAAAAAATATGTAACATAACAGATTACATTAATTTGTAATTTGAAATTTTTATGCAAGTAATCTTTCCAGAACCGGCAAGCAGCTACTAGGAAACCACCTAAAACAGCCTAAAATATTCAAAATACAGCGTACTGATGAACAGCGCTGGATTATCTGTCTGTTAGCCTGAGTTTGTATTAACAGGACTGGTATTAAGTCAACATGACATTTAAAAAAGATAAATTATAGCAAGTTTTGACATGCATGTAAGCACACAGCGCATTTGGGGTAGGACTTCCTGTTTGACTAATCAATGACAGACGGAGGGAGTGTTTAATTACATTCATCATTTGTGCCATTCTGGAATGACTTCACCTTTAACATCCCCAGTTTATCTTGTCACATCAACAAAGAGCGTCTCATCGGAGCGTTGAGTAATGTCATGTGAAATTCACCGCAGTCCTGCAGCACTCCCCCGCTCATTATTCTCCCACTACCCCGACATCAATCTGCCATTATACGTCAGCGTGAGATTGATTCTGCCTGTCATCTCATCCTACTATTACTTAGACAGCGGCAGTAATAAATCTGGCTCCATTAATGAGATTGCTCATGAGGTGAACAGGGTCCACATCTGAGCAACAACAACCGCATGATAAGATGCTTGGGCTAATTACAAACGGGCGTCTTGTTATTACAGAAATTCTTTCCTGTTCGAATGCCAACATTCATTGAGGAACGCAGTTGGGGGGAAAAACAAAACAGATGAAGGAAGGCTTGAGTGTTGCCAGCATGTTTGAGCTTTTCCAGGATGTAAGACAACAGCTTGGGTACGTACGCGTGCAGTTGGGCTCGCTGCCAGACCAGGTACCATTGGCCAGGCACTGACGGGAGGGAGAACCTGAGAGACGGTACCCATCCACACACGAGTACACAATGGATTGAGAGAAGGTGGTGCCGTCAACACGAGAAACATGGCCATTAGCCGGAGTCCCAGGATTCCCGCACTGAACAGCTATTGGATCAACAAGAAACGCATTAGAAGGGGGAAACAATGCAGGCATTTATGAACATGATCGCCTTTGAAAAATGCATATGCTAGTGAAAAAATATGCTTGTGAATACAGGAATGATGTAATGAATTTTAAATTTTTTTTTTAATTTTTTCTACTACAAAAAAACACATACCTTGAAAGCTAACAGAAATACGTTAAGAGCTAAAGTTATTAAACCTGAAATTAAAAATAAATTAAAACTACAAAAAATATTAAAAAGTGATAATAGCAATAATAAACATCACAACAGCACATAATAGCATAACTAAAACCTAAAGTAAAACTTATTTAAATATTAATAAACAATACAATAACATTCTCCGTGATGAATATATACGTTTTTAAAAATAATATAAATAAATTATACATAAACTTTCAGAAAATTTGCTTCGTTGTAATGCTGTGATTGTTAACTACAACTAAAACGATTACAAATAATTTAAGTAAAATATGGCTAAAATTAAATAAATTATAAATAATTGATAAAAAACTTAAAACTAATAGCTCCCCCACAAAAACACATACATTTACTAAAACAAATTTAAAAATAATACATTCAGTGAATAATTCTCAAATACTCTTCTAACTATGCCTCGGTAAACTCCTAATTAGCTTTTTAATAGTTAGAAAGATTAAGTTAAGGTATCTAAAATATGGTCATGTAGAATGAGGCATTAATATGCTTTATTAGCACTAATAAACAGCTAGTAATATGCATGATAATAAGCAAGCAGTTAACAGTGATAATTGGTTCTTATAATAAAGTGTTACAAAAAACTCCACTAGTACTAAGGAATAGTTCACAGCCTGAATGTCTGTGTTCTGCTGAACACAAAGGAAGATATTTGGAAAAAAACCACCAGGCTGTTTTGGTCATCAATGACTTCAATAGTAGGGAAAAAAAGGGAAGAGTCAACGGTGACCCAAAACAGCCCGGTTACAAACTTTCTTCAAAATATCTTCCTTTGTGTTCAGCAGAACAAAAGACATTCATTGAGGTGTGAGTAAATGATGACAGAATCTTCCTTTTTGGGTGAACTATTCCTTTAAGCACAACTTGATTATTCTGTATTTATTTGGATTGATTTTTTTGCAAGGTTAAAAGACTTCTTTCAGTTTTCTCCCCTCACACACGGGTTGAGTGGGGTTAAACTGCAGGAGATGTTGGTGTTTGTTCGCCCTGGAAAATCACAGGGGGGCATGATGGGATTTAATGCAAGACAAGCTGTTAGACCAGAGCTGCGTAGCAAAAACATTCAAGCTTGAGAAATTTCCGCCTCCTGGGACCTGCGCGCTAACAATCTGTAAATCTGTTTTATAGCCCAGCATGGCGCTGGACCGCAATAACCTGTCACCCTCGAGATGACACGGACAATGCGTCAGACAAAAAGAACTGCAGAAGCAGCAGCAAAAAAACACTTTCCTGAAAAGCCTCCGGTGCAAGGTCGTCTTTTGCCTGAATTACAGAGCGCATTAATGGTGTGACGCCGGCTCAAATGTTCGATGACAGAAAAGACTTCTCGTTTGATGCGTATCAGCGTCCCGGTGTGTACTAACTGTACGCATACATTATTCATAAAGGAGTTACTTACGCTTGCAGGTGGGCTGACGGCCCGACCAAGTGCCATTGGGGAAGCAGATCCGTTCTGCCGAGCCGTAGAGCGTGTGACCCGTGGCACAAGTGAAGCGCACTTTGGCGTGCTGCTGAAAGCTACCCTCCTCTCGGGTGGCATGGGTCGGCGTACCTGGATCCCCGCAGGCGCCCCGTTTATCTCCTGCAGAGACAAGTGCACATACATTCTAGACGCTATTTTATAGATGCTATTCTCCATACTGCATCCTCATTTTTCCAGTTGAGCAGGCGCATGCATTTTTCTACTGGGATAGAAACCAACCGCATGTTTCTTCTCGGGGGGAAAAGTTTAAGTTGCTGGAAGTATGTGCAACCCATGGGACACTGAAACTGCAGACTCGGTCAAGTATGTGAGACATAATATACAGTTAGTCAGCCATTATTACAACAAACTCAAAGCTGACTCTACACCAACTTGCTTATTAGATGGCGACACTTGCTAAATAAATAAACGGATAGATATGAAATATTGATTTGACAATTATTTCCAACTGGCAAACAGTTTTTTTTTCTTGTTTCAAACATTTTTTGTATTCAAAAAACTTTTTTGTATTTTGCAAGTTACTTATGCATTAATTATGCATTTGCCAAAAGATTCAAGAAATAAACAAAATTGAAATATATTCTCTAAATACGTTTTTAGGGATGTTTAGATATTTTTAGTGAATAGGCAAAAATATAAAAAAGATTTATAATATAGTTTAATAATAAATAATATAATGTAGTGATTTAGGGAAATTAATTTTTTAATTTAGGCAAGGGCACACTTAACTTATCAAAAGTGACAGTAAAAACTTGTACATCAACGCAAAAGCTTTCAATAAATGCAAAAAAAAAAAAATTAAGTAGTATTACAGTTTTCATCACTGAAAATAAGAAATGTTTCTTGAGCAGCATATTAGAGAGATTTCTGAAGGCATATATACTAATTGTCAAAAGTATTGGGTCACCCTCTTCTGATGAACAGATTTCCATGAGTGCAAACCTTAATATTTAGGCATATATTGATATTCTAGGGAATTGTGTGCTTCTAATTTCATAGTAACACTATAGACAGGACCCTTTTCTATTCTAGCAGGACAATGCCTCTGTGTAAAAGGCAGGGTTTAAAAAGAAACGCTTGATTGAGTCAGTGCTGAAGAACACCTCTGGTGTGACTTAACTCCTTCCTCGTCAGCGTTTATTAAAAAAAGCTGCCAGTCACTAAATGTGACGGCCTTTAGAATATCCATTTTGTTCTATCTTTATGTGTTCATGTTTTATCATCACTTATGTTTCATCAGAAATACAACATTTTGGAAAAAAAAGAAAAATGCATTTTTATTAAAGTACTGCATTTTCAAGCAAAATATTCACCTGTAAATAATGATATGAATAAATGAAATTGCATTTAAACTTGTCGAAGTCCCATAACTCTTTCCTTACTTTCCTTACCGTAATACACCTAGAACAGGGATCGCCGTAAAAACTCATCTTAGGCGGGCAAGCGTTGTAACCCAATTGATGAGATATCTCCTCAACGTTGGGGAAAGAGTTAAATGCAGAGCCTGAGCCAAAAAATCATCACAAAACAAAAACGACTTGTACTTATGGGTAGAGGCATTTTAGACACTTCCAAAACAGAGATGGAAATACAATTAGAAAACAGATGAATTATGTTTCCATCTTTGTTGTCACAGCTTTGGAAGTGCCTTTTTCTGTTTTAAAGAAGGGGGTGTCCCAATACTTCTGTCCATACTTGGTGTCTGGTGATAAGTTTTTGGCTCAGGGTTTGCATTTTAAGCCAGCTGGCATTATAACGTTGCTCTCTGTGGACCAGTCAAGTTCTTCCACACTGACTGAATCAATCATTTCTTTTTAAAGAAATTGGTGAGTATTGGTGACCCAAAATTTTTGGCAATATAGCATGTATATATATGCACACATACATCCTCAACCCCATAATTCAATCCTAAATCCTATTAATTTAAAAAATACTTTAGCAGAGGCAAGGATGCAGAGACGAGTGTTATATATATTTTCAGGTCATTCGAAACTATTCACACGTATGCATGGAATCTAGACAGTCATTTCTAGTGTAAAATATTCCTAAACACTCTAATTTCAAATTTGATCATATATGTGACGACTGGGATTGAACGGATTAATAAAAGACAACTTGACAGCAAAGCACACCTGCTCAGTGATTTATCAGAGACATTATAAATGTAAGCAGCACCAGCGCTGCCCTCGGATCAGTCGAGAGCTTCATTTGGCCACAGAGGAGTTTTTCAGTGTGCTGAACTGCCACAGTTAGGATAAAGAGCAGTTACAGATCTCAAAGGAACACTTCCCCTGTTCTCTGAGCTGTCACTCACCGTGCTGTTTCAGAAGATTTCAGCAGAGGAACTTTTTGTGCGTGAAAATACTATTTGATTACAATCTTTTTGCTCACCTGCCTTGTACAATTAGGTAGAGATATAAACTACGACAGCCAATACACAAGAAAAAACTATGAAAACAGATTTTTATTACTGGAAAATCTCCCACTTCCTCTTGCATTTCACCTCTGCTTTTGCTCGTTTCCTTGCCTTCTAATAAACCTGTCCTTAACCTATATATATTGCTGGCTCTGAGACAAATCATTTATGTTCCTCTATTGTAAGTCACTTTGGATAAAAGCGTCTACTGAATGCATAAATAATGAATAGCTCAGCAAAAAATAAATATATTTGTACTTTTGTACTGGACCCTCATGACTTTATTTCCTCCATGAAACAGAAAAGAAGATGTTTTGAAGAATGTTTATACTGCTCCATTTCATCAGAAAATTCAGTTTTGCATCACAGGAATAAATTGCATTAAAAAAATACTACAATAAAAACAGTTCTGTAAATTTTCACAATATAATTGCTCTAACTATATTTAACTTTTCAAAAAAGATGATTACATTAGATTAAGATACAGTATAAATAAAGTTATTTTGCATGCAAAATGTTTTATTATGTTAGCAAGCAATTTTTGTGTTTTATTATATTAGTTGTACTAGTCAAAAAACAAACAAACATTTTACAGACATAGTTCACCCCAAAATTTCACACCTTCCAAAGTCTAAGAGCTAAACCCATTCAAAGCCTTGGAGGGGTCTGGACAAGTTTTATTATAACTCCGGTTAGATTCGTCTGAAAGAAGAAAGTCACATACACCTAGGTTACTCCAAAGGTGAGTAAAATACAGGATCATTTCCATTTTTGGGTGAACTATCCCTTTAAGTTTGAGAATTGTTAAAAACAGAGTAATCTGCTTTAGCAAATTAACTCTTCATATATTATTATTCCAATAAAAATACTTTCACATTACATTGAAATCTATTGCATGACTGTAAGACTTAAATATTAAAATATTTCAAACAATTAACAAAACTTTTTTAAAAATGTGTGACAGCCCAGTATGTAGCATTTCCTTTTGTGTTTCAAAAGAAACTTACATACAGGTTTTTAACACCACGAGGGAGAGAAAACCACAAATTTCCACGGATGTGTGAACTCTTCCTTTAAAAGACACATGAAACACATATTGCCATTCTGAAGTGCAAAAACCAGGCGAAATTCTCAAGAGAAACAATTAGATGCGTTTATACGCTGTTCCTGGCGAGGAGACGAATTTGCAGGCGCGTGAGAGATGCGACACCTTTCCAAATGACAGTGTGATGTGCAACAGGCTATCAATTATCATCTAGCGGCTGCCAGCAGAAGCCATTAGCATAAATAATTATGGTAAAATATTCATTGAACAGAGCCGGACGGCACACGTCGCAGACACTCAGAGCACCGAAACCCTGTTTGAATCAGCCCATGACCCGGAAATCAAATTCTTTTTAATTACGTGAACGAGCACCCCGAGGCCAATCAGAAAGCCCAGACTCAGCAAGCGGCCGGCCAACCTGAGGGAGCGACTAACCAGTGATTAAAACCAGCCTCTGCTGCTCTCTGTACATAAATAAACAGAAAAACAGCAGAGCTCCACGACAGCGCCGAGTTTTTCCAGTCAAATACTTTCGCTTTAGTTCATTAGAAATCTGGGACATTCCTTTTCTACTCTGCGGCACAGAAAATGAGGGGCGGATTGTACTCATCTGACATCATTCCAAGCATGCTGATGTAGTGCAGAGAAAGAAAGACCCATGTAGAGAGAGAGACAGAGAGAGAGAGAGGCCTATTCAAGGCCGTTTGTGCAAATATTCAACCCTGATAAAAAAGGAAGGTGTCACGATGGAGAATGGGCTAACTTTTCTTCCTCATTAACCTCAATCGCTCTGACATCCTGCCTTTGTTGGCGAGTTACGAACAGACAGGTCTCCGAAAAGATCGGTCCCACCACAAACAGCTTAGACACAAAGCCGAGGATCTCTTGATGGACAATGTAAGAGCCATGTGTGTGCTTATGTAACTTCCTACAAAGGTGAAGCAGTTGAATACTATGAACACTTCTTATTTCCATTAATTGGCACAGCAGTGAGGTGTGAATTCAAGTTAAAGACGCCCACCAGTAGCTTAGCAGGGTATAATAAGGCTGAGAAGTTTGTTACGTAAGGAACTCTGATTCACCTGGCAGTGAGGAACGCTATTGATTTTGTTTGCCATCCATATTTTATCATGTAGTAGTGGCTTTCAGTCTTGTGAAATTTATTTTGCCAAATAACGAAAGGCAAAAACAACTAAAACTCCCACGAAAAAGAAGACAGGAGCTGCGGAGTTTTCTTATCTCAAACAAAAACATGCTGCTGAAAAGGCAACAATTTTTCTATTTTTTCAGTGAAAAAATAAATAAATAAATAAAATAAAATGAATAAAAAAAAAAATAAAAAAAATTCATATATATATATATATATAATTAAAAATATATATTATTATGATTAAGACTGATCATAATAAAATGCACATAAGTAATATTATAGCCACTGGAGTTATAATGTGGAAAAATATATTACATTATAAATAACATGATGAATATTTCATTTTAAAATTGTAAATTGATTTAAAAAATGTAAATATAATTTCTTTACAACATTACTGTTTTACTGTATTTTTATCAAATAAATGCAGACTTGAGCATAAAATAAATGACCATTAAATATTGTTTTCCCATCAAAAATATAAATAGTATTTATTATTTATTAAAAAAATAAATATAATACAAATAATTATACAAATAAAAAAATTTAATTAAATTAAATGGATGCAAATACAACAAAAATGTCCATGAAATCAGACAAAAAAATAAAAAAATAAATAAAAAAATATAGCTGCAAGCAGCAATTAACGGGGTTCGAGCATTGGAAGGGTTTTGAGGTTTTTAAGGTTGCTGAGGGCAACCTGGATGTATGGCAGAAAGTGTGTGAATATAGAAACATTTGAATTGGTTTTAAAGTCTAAAGTCATTTTCTATGGAGAAACTGTGTTTTTGTGGCATTTTTAGCTGTTATAGCGCCACCTGT
>JAUCMT010000094.1:164145-181647 GCA_032357475.1 Enteromius thamalakanensis
TTTTTGCGCTGTAGCGCCCCCGTTTGGCCGATTGGGCCGGTTCCTTGCGCCTGAGTAGCGAGGAGGACTACTACCATATGACCGAGTTTCAGCTTTCTAGGCCTTACGGTTTGGGCTGCACGATCAGTTCTAGGGAAGAATAATAATAAAAAAAATAATAATAATAAAAATCTTAACAATTACAATAGGGTTTCTGCGCTACGCGCACGAACCCCTAATAAAATAAAAAACCACTACAACTGCATTAGCATTACAATGATTTAAAAAACAAAACAAAAAAACATAAAACTGAAGACTGAATTAATGTCTGCTGAATTCCTAAAATGTATTAAAGAATAAACGTAATATTTTACAATTATTTTATAAATATTTAATGATTATTATTTCATAATATTGCTGTTGTAATGCATTTTGTCCAAATAAATGCAGGCCTGGTAAGGAAAAAATACTTTTCAAAAACATTTGAAAATAGTATTTCTATCTACAAATCTATCAATTATCTCAATTGGTTCTTAATAATATGTCAAAAACACTTTATATTATATAATATGTTTTGTTTTAGTTGCTTTCAGAGAAATTAAACGACTCAAAAACTCCCGTAAAAGCATGCGCTCCAGGGAATGTGGGGTTTTCTTATCTTAAACAAAAACATGCAGCTGAAAATGCTTTAAAAATGAAGCCAAGAAGTGACTGGCTACCTTTCCTAAACCTATGGTGGCAAACGCCTCCTAAAATTTCCAGCAATCGAGATGCTGGATTCCTGACGAATGTCCCAGAAATCCAGAACACAGTCTCAACATCAAACCTCCCGAGAAGCGCGGAGCATGTTCACACAGAATAAAGAAGTAATGCTAGAAAGACACGGAGAGCCCAGAGGAAAGTGGTTGCTCTTTCAAAGCTCAGGAGGATTTGAGATGTGCTTCATTTAGGTATCATAGTTTCTGAGGTTTCTCCGAAATTCCCAACACAAGCTTAATATGATGTACAGTATGATTAAAATGACTGCAATTAGCAGAAATACGATAAATTGCAAATTACAAATGATATTTATGTCCACTATGATGCCTAATTACAACGTGGGCTTGTTTGATGACAGCATACAGTACAACACATACAACATATATATCATATATGTTGATATATATATATATCATACATTCTCCTATACATATGGTTTACAAAACCAAAGCACTGTGTGGAAGTAGTATAGAGTATAGCATGCAGTATTCAGGAGTGAGCCAGCACTTGAGCAGTCAAACCGACAAAAACCAGACAGAGGAAGGATTGAGAAAAAAGGAGAACGATTGAAAGAAAGAGAGGAAACTCCCAGCTCATGCTGTTTTTGGGTCAGTGCGTGCAACACGCAGCGCTGCATACAGATGCATATAGAGACGACTGTGTGATTCCTAGAGGCTTTTTTAAGAGTGTTAATGCATTATTTGTCATGTTCTGTTAATGTTTTCCTGATTGCATGTTCATACTATGATTTATATTTCTAAAGTAAGTCTCCTATATGCACTGAGATTGCAGATTTACTGTTCAAGAAACATTTGTTGATATTATTCACGCTTAAAACATTAAAATGTCTGCTTAATATTTTTGTGGAAACGGTAATACATTTTTAAAATGTATTCTTTAGTGAACACTAGGTTCAAAAGAACAGCGTTCATTTGAAATGTAAATCTTTTGTAACATTATAAATGCCTTTTCTGTCACCTTTGATCAGTTTAATATATATTTTATATAATTTAAGCTTCAAAGCGGATTAAAAAAGGCCCAAAAAGTAGCCCATTTTAATGCATTCACTACATTTTAAGTCTTCTGAAGTCATACGACAGCTTTGTTTGAGGAGCAGACTTAAAATTTAAATGTTATTCACTGATTATTTTAATTCTGCAGTGTTTGAATCTCATTTGTGCATGTGCATATTTAATCTTGTCAGGTGAAGATACACTATGATTTCAGAATGCCTGAAATATAGTCGTCTGGACTGCTTTTACGGGGCTTTAACTGCATATTTATGTTTTTCAAGATGAACTGTACAGAAAAAGTCTCATATTTGGCACAATACGAGTATGCAATAATGAGTGTTTCAATTGTGCGTGAAACTATTTCCTTAAAGAGGAAAAAATGGTGCATGTTAGCTGGAATCAAACAGACAGCTTGTCAGTAAGAAGAAACGGTGTAGCGTGTCATGCAGAGACAGAAGTCATTATACAGTTGAACTTAATTAACTCTTGTTAGACTGACACATAACGACAGGAAATAAGAACCAAGACAAAGATGAGCGTCACTCAACAATGTGCTCATTCAAACGTATGATTTTTCTTTCAAAGATGAGTCGAGGCCTGAACAAGCAGATACAAAGGACTTACACATTATCTGAATAAAGCAATAAGCAACGAGGAGCCGTGTGTTACTGCGATTTTACCATGGCAAAGGAAGAAGCTTTTACGAAACAGAGAATGCTGAATAATGACTTAATTTTTTTCACGAAGAGGCCTTTAGAGTAATTTTCAGCCTGAATTTTGAAGCACAACGTGAATCCATCCAAAATCTCTGTAACTGTGCTAAAATTACCGTAACGCACAGCCTTTGATAGTTTACTGCTTCTTTATTTTTTTTGTAGTTATTTCAAAATGCCTCACAGCCCACAAACAGGCAACAAAAGCACATGAAAAACAAACATTACTGGCCAAGCTAGTAAATACGACAAACAGCAGGATAAAGTGACAATTTTGAATTATTTTTGAAACAGCTTTTTATATCTACGGAAAGCAGACTCTCTGTATTTTGCTTCTACGAACACAGAGCCTTGTTGTCAGTGCTGCCTCACTACTTAATCAATAAAATCTTCAAGAATAGCAACGCTACCACTGTGTGCCACTGAGCAATGCAGTTAAACTAATAATGCTGCTTTTTGTAGAGAAGTTACTGCACAACACTGCTGAGAGACGCAGTAATCAGAAACACACACACACACTCTCTTTCTCCCTTTTGCATAAAAAAGCCCAGACCTCCATTACTAGTGCTAAATGACATGCTGGAGTTACTAATGGAAGTCTGAGTGACTCTTTCAAAGTAGCAACAACGGCTTCAGCTATTTCAAGAAGTGTTTCTAACGCTACAAAGTAGATTTAGGAACAAAAACTTAAAAACAAAAAAAGATATAGTATCCTGGTATGACCAGAATAATTGATGGTGGACCTTCAAACTACTGAAAAGTGAAAAGCTGCATTCAATAATCCAGAGTGTCGGGAATCATGTATTCCTTGCATGAAATAGCAGTAAACATTAAATATTGCATAATAATACTGTAATAATAGCAGCAGTAGAAGTAATAATAATAATACCAACAGCTAGGCAAACAAAATAATAATATTCTAAATATTTAGATGTAAATAATAAATAAAAAAAATGATAGTAATAATTGTTATTATTGCAAACAACAAAAACATTTTACTAACATAAATACAAACAATACACCAATAACAACAACGAAACTGCCAACAATACAAACAAAAATATTATCTACACTACATCCTTAAAATTAAATATTAAATAAAAATATTATTTAGATATAATCTATGTTATTATTATAACAAATGTATTATTATTATTAGAAAAAACAATACAAACAACAACCACCACAATAATAATAATAATAATTATAATTATTATATAATAAACAATTACTTTTATAATAATTAAATATTAAGTGAACAATAATATTAATATATTGGTAATGTGTTTATTTATTCTGTATATGTTATTTATTATGAAAAGACAGACAGACAGATAGAAACATAGATATCTACCAATTATTATAGTTTATGAGCTTCTCTACACTCACCTGAGCAGTGAGGCTGGGAGCCGCTCCATTGGCCGTTCATCTGGCAGGTGCGTGTGGATTCACCAATCACAGCCCGGGCTTCCAAACACCTGTAGTGAACCGTAGATCCGAAGGTGAATTTATCCCCCACCACCACCGCGTGAGGAGGAGATCCAGGGTGACCACAGTCCACCTCTGCAAGAGAACAACAGCCAATAGTCAGCAGACACTACTTACATTGTCCAGATACATTATTTTGCTTTTTTTAAGCTTGGATGTTTAAGACGAAATAATAAGAATGCCAAGAAGATTTAATAAAATAACATTGCATAACACACATGATTGTGTTGTATGACTTTGTAAATGATTAGCGTCTGCAGATCTGCTGAAATGTGCAGCTCTCTCTGTGAAGGTCTGCAGGCACAGATTCTGTGTGGGTCTGGCTCTAACCCTCTCAGAGGATGTCACGAAAAACAAGTGTTGCGTGGGTGAATTTTAGCAAAGTGGAAGAGGACTTTGTACAATGCAACATTTGCAAGATTACAAAGAGCGCATCTCTAAACTGCCTTTAACACATAACTTCACTGCCTTCGACAATAAACCGTCTGCAACAACAAGACAATTACTACTGGACTGCTTCTGCTGTGATCAACACAAATGTATTACTATTTATTTCTCCTGAGGACTGAGAAATTTTTGCACAACATAAACATTTAGCCTGTTTATTTGTTTATTGTTCTTGCGTCACACTTTGGAAACAGTTTTACATATGTATGTATGTTAATGTTGTCACTAAGCGCATCCAAGTTTTTGTACACAAGTTGTTTATTAAATATATTTAGATATAATATAATATATATAATGCATTTTAATATTTTAATTCTATATATAAATATGAATGTTATTTTGTTAAATGTGTTATGCTGTTACATATGTTAAAAATAAATATTAGTGTACAATAAAAATAATTATTAATGTAAACACGAATGTATTTAACTGTATTAAATAAAATATATTTTCTCATATTTAAATGTTATATATTTTGCTAATTTCTGGAGCTCAACAGACACTGCCGTTGCATGTAAAAGAGCACAAAATTTTGTTTTAGTACTTCAATCTGTCTAACTGTTGAGTAAAAGCTAGCAGTAGCTGATTTGTGTAGCGTGCAGTTTATTCACATCCCAGCAGCATTAATTCATCGCTCGTGCGCTCCTGAAGAAACACACATAAGCTCTTCAATTCAATTTGGCTAAGCTTCTTTTCAGGCCTGTTTTTGATGTTTGCTTTCTTTTGAATTTGAAATGCACCTGAATAAAACCAAGGAGGTTACAATTTTCATAATATTCATCAGGCTGAAAGGCAGAGGGGAGAAAAGAGAGGCTGCTTATTAAAATTTCCATTCTAAGTGCAGCAAGTAGCCTCTGTCGGCCAAGAAAAGCACAGATTTACCTTGTGTACACTTGAGAGGAAAAACAAGACTAATAGATAGCTAGCAGGATTGCTGCCTTTCCTTCACGCTGTAAGTAGCTCGGTGGAAACTGACAGGAAACAGTCAAATTCAGGTTTGAAGCAATTAGAGGGACAGAGATGGAAAGCGAGAGCAGGAGGCAATTACTATCTCACAGGCAAATGAACACGTCTCTCTAATGAATGTGCACTCTGAGCCTTCGCTTCGCTCGCTTTTGACCTTAATACTCCTCGCTTTGGCAAACTGTAGGAAAGGTGCGTTAAATTCACTGCTGTCCCAATGTGTCTGGAGCTGCTGGAAAAACTTTGAAAGCTTTTACACAGACAGAGAAGACTTCATCATAAGAGCTCTTTGAACCCGACGCTGCACTCTACTGCATGCTGGCTAACCTGTGACATTTTACCTCGGCCTCTCAGACGCCAGGAGTTCAAAGATTGTCAATGATAAAGAGTCATAATAATGAGAAATAAAGTGTTGGGAGAGAACCCACGCAGACGTACCCAGGCATTCCGGTAATGGCTTGTCCCAGTAACCCACCGGCTGGCAGGTCAGGACCGATGACCCGAAGAGGTAATAGCCGGGATTGCAGTCGTAGGACACCACGGTTCCAAAAGTGAAGTTGCCATACTCAATTTTGCTCTTCCTGATTGAGTTGGCTGGTATGCCGGGATCCGTGCAGTTGACAACTGAAGAAAGCAGATGGCAAAAAAAGAGAGAAGAAAAATCAGTGTCATTGCATGATAAGTGTTGCAGCGTTCTCATTAATTTGTTACTTCATAAATACAATACAAGACAATTATAATCTTAAGTTTGATGGAGATGCACCTGATTATTTTTTGCTTATATAATTTGACAATATTATATAAAATTGTATAAAAATATAAAACTATATAAAAACTAATTACAATAAAGATGTAGAAATAATAATATATACAAATTATATATATATATATAAATATGGTTATATGGAATACTTTCACTCTGCTAAGGAGCTATGACAAAAACTCTTTCTTTGTAACTAAAACCTTTTTTAATAACGCAGTGAAAACTGGTTGGTTAGTGCAGTGCTATCTGGATAAACCAATCGGTTGGCCAACCAATGACAGCGGCTCCTGCTGAAGCTCGTCTGGGTGGGGATGTGTATACTGTATATAGCCGGCCGCTTCACAGGACTTCAGATTTCTTCTCCTTCAACAACATGCAACCTTGCTGTCCCTGACGATGAAGCCTACGCCGTAGAACAACGCCACAGCAGCTGGATAGTTCCCCTGCTGCTCCACTGCATCCTTCTCTGCTGGCTGTCCCAGAAAGCCGACTCAGCAGCCGAAGCAGGGGCCTGTGCTGCCGCCGCCACCCAGGCAGTCGAAGCTGGAGTCTAGGAGCTGCTCTAGCTCTGCCACTAGATGATTCCCCTTTCCCAGGAGACATGGACCCTGGCCCAGAGTAGTTCTGGATGCTCCGCCACTGGCTTCCTCCTGATCTGCATCTCAAGAGAGCGGGGCAAAGTCTCGCCATGGCTGGACCACCCCACAAGCTGCTCCGTTTCTGTCCTCTACCTCTCAAAGTTTCGTCCATCCATCTGTCTGTCTATCCTATCAATCTATTCAACTATCTCTCTATGTCTCTCTCTATCTGTCTGTGTGTCTATATATCCATCTCTCTCTCTATCCATACATCCATATATAAATAACACCTGTAATTAACCTATGATCAAAGTAAATATAATATAAACATATAAACAAGTAATATGGACTACTTTAAAAATACGTTTGCCTTTACATTTAATCATTTTGCTTTTTTCAAAGCGATTAACAAATAAAGAGAATAGAATCAATAAGATTCATTTCCATTTCACTTAATAATTTCTGTTCTGTTTATCATTTGTGTTTAAAATGTCATGATGTGCTGAATAAAAATGTGATTATGGTTAGGGTTGAATAACGAACATTTGCATTTTAAATCTGGCCTTTTTCAAAAGCTTACCTAAATTAATAATAAAGAAAAGATTATCATTATCTAACTAGTTTTTTGACACCCACACATACATTTTTTATGAAATTCTTTCACATTGTCGCTGAGGATTCAGTCTTGGTGTTTCAGAATAGATCTCTTTTAGAAGTTAAACCTGTAGGACCTTTCAAACATCGTTCACATTTGAAGAGGTTTTAGCAAATGGCAGGAACCTTGAAAAGCACTTGGTGAGTTTGAAAGCTTTTATAATTTTTCTGAAACCTGTATAAAATTCTGAGAACATTACACTTTACAGTATGTCGTTCCTTAAGTGTTTGTGGAGTTATAAACATTTCTCTAATACTTATTTCCTTGTGTCTCCACGTATTCTCTGAAGTCTGAAGACATTAATGTTTCTGTATGTCTTTGGTGCCACTATCCGCCACTAGAACATGAACTATTACACAAATGAGATTTGAGAGGAAGATTTTCAGTCAACAACAACTCACATTTCTGTGTTTCTTTCACACAAAGTTATCATTTGACATCAAGATATTCAAAACCTATTAAATTATTAAATTAACTATTATAATATTTTTATGTTACAGTGTATAAAATCTCATGCTGGAGGAAAAGGGCGACAAAAACAAGTTACAACTGTTTAAATCTATTAAATATAGATGCAATAAATAAATAAAAAAAGTGTTAATGGGCATTGTTAGTCAACTACAATATCACTGAAGCTGCACAAAAAAACAAAAAAGTAAAACAAATAGCAATACCCTGGGTTTGTTCAACATGGTGAGATAAAACCACTTATTTGTTCGTAATTATTGGACAAAACCAAATTCCAGTCATGTAATCAAGCCAACATCACTGTTGATCACTTCATCCGGTCTGTTGTCAGACTCGAGCACTACAGACGATCCTCTGAGACTCTCATAATCACGACGCTAACAAAGCAGAGATTAGATTCAAAACATACATCTTATCTTCTGATTTGCTGGGCTAATCTGTTGCTATTCAGACCATGACTGAACGAGTTACTGTTGGCTAAAAAGAGGGCCAGAGGGCTCTCCGAGCTGAAATTGGTCATTCCTTTTTTTAACTGCAGCAGCCTGAAAGTCATTTCCATCAGCGCCACAGTACTTAAATTTCCCTATAATGAGAAAAGAAGTCATTTGGTCCAAACCTCGGCATGTGGGCGGCTGCTGGCTCCATTGGCGGTCTGCCTGGCACTGCGCTTGAGACGGGCCTTCCAGAATGTAGCCGTTATTACAGAAGAAGGTCACTACGTCGTTCAGGTTAAAGCCATCGCCGACGGTGCGGCCGTAGATAGGGCTGCCCGGATGGCCGCAGCTAACAGCTGAAACGCAAAGGAGGAAATTACTGTCACCAACCATACACCAGCTCAAGCTTTAACTATACTACACTCAATTAATACAATTTTTACTCACAAATGGCTGCTAAGTTTTGAAAGTAGAAAACCTTAAAAACTATTTTTTTTTGTAAAACCCACTGCAAAGTTTTATTGTTAATTTGATCGAATAATGTAAAAATAAATGCATATTATAAGAAAATGAAAGTGTTGGTCCCACTTTATATTAGAAGGTATTCACACTAGACAATCCTAACCATGCCTTAGTACATTTGCCCGCAAAAGCATGGTTAGTTTGACTAGGGTGATCGCTTTGAACAATGTCTGGGCGCAGTTCATTTAGCCACCCATGGCCCGCTTGGAAGAGGTGGGCCAGAGCACGGTTCACTTGGGCTCAGGTGCAGCTCGCATATAGTGTGAGCGCTAAATGTGGTGGAGCGCAGAAAAGGGAGCGTGAAGTCACTATTTTTGTGACGAGCAGTACAATTACTTGATAATTTCCGAAGCCGCAAAGGAGATAAGACCTGTTCATCAATATGCTGTAAGAGGGCTGTGAACCACCGTGTCCAAACGACTCAAAATAATAAGCCACAAAGTAAACAGAGAGATGGACTCCACTGTGCTTAGCGAGACTGCTTCTCTTCCTGCTTATCGTTAAAACACTGCATCATAATAACATAAGTGTGCTCCGGCACGAATGTTAAAGTGCAGTGTGAGCGCAGGCCTGAGGGGGAGTGGAGACGATTGTACTTGGACTCGGTTCACAGCAACTGTGCCTAGTGTGAGTACAGTACACCCTAAGGGCCGGTTTCCCGGTTAGGGATTAGATTAAGCGAGGACATTTTTAGAAACATGTCTTAAAAAAATGCATTATCTGTGAGCATTTTAAGACCAAACAATGGCAATAATGTATGTTAAGATATCTCAGTGCAAGCTTTTTCCAGTTTAGACAGCTCTTAAATTTTATTTAATCTAGGACTAGTCTTAAACCCTGTTTGGGAAACTGCCCCTAAGTGTCTCTAATACCTGTGCACTTACATAGTAACTGGATGTGTATGTTTGTATGTAACCACAGTGAAAGCACACACTACATAGTGTGCACCAACTCCAGATTCAACTCCTCCCACTTCACATATCCCTAAACCTACCCGTTTCCACCCTATGTTGTTACAATATGTCGTTATACATTGTTGCTTCCAATGTCCTGTTACAGATTTGTACTTAAACACACAATTCTGAGGGTTCTTACGTGTGTGTAGTTACAGAAATATTACAGCTTTATATGTACCAATGTGTACTTTCACTGTGATTACATACTACGTACACATGTAGTTACTAAGTACACAAGTATTAGGGACACTTAATATAAAGTGGGACCAAAGTGTTTTTTGACCTTGCATGCATGCCAACCTATTGTTTAGGACTCTCAACATCAAAATATGAACCTTTGATAAACCATAATAGGGGCACTTTCATTTGAAGATATCGCTAAATGCAGTAAATAAGTCAATAGAACAATTCATTTAGTTCATTTTAAGTTCATTGAAGTTCATTTGGTCAAGGATTCCTCATACTGATGTAAAACGGTCATAAATTGAATTTGTGTGTCTTTGTAAATTGAATGTTTGCATTGCATAATTTTAAATTTACTAAAAAGTGAATTGCATTTTCACACTGCATACTTTAATTCACTAAAAAGATACTGATACAGATTCATATTCGCTATTCAGTTGAAACCTCCAAAAAGGGTCAAAGAAATAAAAAAAAATTCTTCTAAAAAAATTAACAAATAATTAAAGTGAAAATAAACAAATAAATACAATTTGAAAACGGTATCTTGGTAATAAATTCCTTTAAAATTACTCTTAATAATTGTGTAGATCAAAGGGTTTTTATGATGAGAATTCAGTGACTTTTGTCCTTTCTTTTGCCTACTGGCATATTTCCAGAATATGAATCTCCAATGCTTGACAAGAAAAATTTAAATGCAACTTGTATGTAAGCATTTATCTAAGAAGCTTTGCGTTCCACCAACCACAAATAAAATGAGGCAAACATCCAAATCACCCACACAAAACCAGGTGGTGTTTTCCCTCATCAAGCGTTTCATTGGTATCGTCAGGATTTGTGTTTGATGCCTGACATGGGCTGAATAGGGGGTTTGCCTGCATTACATGTCAAACTAATCCTCTTGGAAGCAAACCAAACTTCCCCCGACGCGCATTACTCGTGTGCTGTGCGAGGACTTACACACGCAGGATGGCAGCAGCCCGGACCAGTTGTGATCCTGTTGGCAGATGCGTACAGAGGAACCCATGAGCCGGAACCCTGGGTTGCACTGGTAAACTACCGTATCCCTGTAGCCGAAGTTTTCACCAATCACCTGACCGTTCACAATCCTTTCGGGAGCACCACAGTGGCCAGCTGGGGAAAACATTGAGTAGTTTTACAACATGGTTCTTAAAGCATAACACGATTAATAGAAGACATGTCACTGCATCAACTTAAACAACAATGCTATAGACCTATCAGGATTAGAGCTATATGCACAAAATCTTGGGATATTTTTGGAAAGAAACGATCCTTTTATTCAGCAAAGGTGCTTTAAATTTAATAAAAATGGCAATTTTTTTATTTTTTATTTTTTAAATTATATTTTTATTTTTATTTTTGCTCTATTTCTTTCATTTGTTTTATTGCTTGGAAATTGTTTCACAGGCTATTTATTTAATCCATTACTTGATTATATTGCTTAAAAGCCATTTTCCAAACTGATCATGCTTTGTTTTTCAAAAATGCCCTAAAGAGTCCACTTATGTATAATTAGGATTTGGAGTTCAGTTGAATCTGATTCACAAGCATAATCTTTCTATTTGTGAAATTCCCCATGCCTGGTTCAGCCTGCGATTTGATGAGAATATTATTGCAGGACCATGTCCTACTCGAGTAAATCACATTGTGTGGTGTGGTGAATAGAGATATTCAGAATCCACCCACAGACAATGAGTGTTCAATCCCACAACAGATACTGCAATATCGATGCATCCGAGGAGCAACCCAGAGGATTTGAAGCTGCTTTCGTTGGACAAAGTAATGCACAACATTGTTTTACTCAGAGATGATGTGATGAGAGACACGGAACGATGGCAAATGGAGAGCTGTCTGGGTTTTTTTTCTCAAATGTGATTGATGACAGAACTCGGCAGAGGCCGGCACACTTCACAGAGCACAGAGTCCGCTGAACTACTGCAGAAATCATTTCTCCACCTCTGTCCCTCCACAGTGTTCTCTCACTTCATTCTCCTTTCTCTTACACACACGAGAACCTTCCAAAAAGATTTTGGATTGTTCCAAAACCTAGCATACTGCCTACATAGATAAGTTTCCTTTTAAGGTTGCATCTTAACTGAAATGGTACTTTAATAGTGTTTGAACATTCTACATACTGTAGGCAGCCACTGCAACAGCTGCAACAATAGCATGTCGCTAAGGTAACCCAGAGGAACTCTAATAAGTACAAAAATACACACACAGAGTAAAAATAGTATTATAATATTTCATTTGATGCAATTAGACCATGTCCTGTAGCAAAAGAAGAGCACTGCATTAGCGGCGTCAAGGTTACGGATTCGATTCTAAGGGAATGCATGAACTGTAAACACGCAGAGCCATAATACAAGTTGCTTTGAATAAAAGCATAAGGTAAAATGCATGTTCATTTTAATTTTAATGACAGGTTTTGATATCGAATGAATTATATTTATAGGTAATAAATAACACTTTATACTTATTCTTATTTCTCTCACATTTGTCCACTACCTTTTTCCACTGAGAAACATTACAATGCGTTATGGGATTGCTTTCATCCAGGATGCTGATATTAATACTGCATTTAGTCAAAAAATGCTTTTTAAAATTTTGTTGTTATTTTTAAAGTAAAGACCTTTAAATGTGCTAATTAAACAGTAAAGTTACTTTACCATACAACATAAAAAAAAAAAAAAATGGCATGTATATGCATGCATTTTATGTAACTTAAAATACAGTAAAATGCTGTAATTTGGTGAAATACTATGACTTACTGTATAATTTGTAACAGTGATAAATCCCTGTGTAACCACATATTTATTTAAATTGTCTTGCTTCCTTTTTATTTTTAGTGTCAGTATTTTAAGGTGTTTTAGGATTAGATTTTATTTAGGTAATATTTATTGCATAACTGTGTGTGCATGACCTTGTGTAGAAGTTTAAGTAGATTAGTACATTAACATTATATCATTTAATACAATGTATGATTTTAGGCTGTAAACACATGAACTGCTTCAGCAAACATTCAGCAAAATATTTTCCCATAGAGGACAAATCTCTGGCAACCCAGGAACTCAAAAGATGTATAGCTTGAATTCAATGCTATTCCAATCTCTTTGCATAAAAGCAAACACATGCATATTTAATGACATCTTTTAAATAAATGAAACATATAAATATTAAACCACATTTGTTTAATTTTCTCACCATTCCCATCTTTTTATATGGATATTTTTCCACTGAGGAAGACCATAGCATGTTATGGGAATGCGTTCTCCATCAAGGTCAAAAGACTGTTTTAAAGAAGGAATAATAATGACGCTTCTGTACCTTTACAAGCAGTTCACTAGGCTTTCTAACCGATCTTTATCTGCATGTAATGATACAAGCGCTGCCTACAGTATAACACACAAAAAAGGAACTACTGTTGCTATGGGAATCAAGACCAAATGTCACAGAACTCCACATATGGCCTTTCATGACCCACTCTCCATTAAAAGGTTACACGGATGGTAATGTGTGGTGATGTTTTGAAAGAGAGAAGGTTTCTGGTGTTACCGAGACAGCGTGTCTCCATCCCGCTCCAGAGGCCCGATGCCAGACATTCCCGTACAGTCGAGCCCACCAGAATGTAGCCCGAGTTGCAGGTAAAAATAGCGGTTGCTCCGAAGGTCGTCTGCGTTCCAATTTTCTTTCCATTAGGAGGAGTGGGCAGCTCTCCACATGAAATGACTGCAGTGAAAAGCAATAAAGAACAGAATGGATCGACACGTACCTTAAAGATAACAAGCATGACTGTAATTTACACCCCTGATAAAAAAAATTAAATAAACAGAAGAAATGCAGAGCAAAATATACAAGCATATATAATCGATATTATATATTAGAACTGATTTCTGAACGAATAAATTGCAGTTGTAAAATAATTATGGCTTCAATATTCAAAGTTGCATTTTAGGAATTTAGCAGCAAGTGGTTTAAGTAAAAAAAAAATTAAGCAGCAATCTCTTTTTCAATTTAACACTCAGATTATTTATATAAAAAATAGGTAACACTTTATAGAATAGGGGTCCAAAATAATGCATTAGTTAAGCATTAATTAATGGTTAATTTGTTTTAATTAACTTAACATTTTAATCATTAATTAGTAGTGTATTTTGCTCAGCTAATGCTTAATTGTAAACAAATTAACCATTAATTAATGCTTAACTAATGCATTATTTTGGACCCCTATTCTAAAGTGCAACCCTATAATCAACTATGTCAGTCATTAGAGTATTAGCAGACATTATTATTTTTATTTTCTTTGCGTACAAAAAGTGTTCTCATCGCTTCATGAACTTCAGATGGAGTATTCTGAGGATGTCTTTCACACTTTTCTCCCCCATGACAGTTTTATTTACTTGGCAGTCACAAGCTTCCCGGTTCTCATCCAATATATCTTAAATTGTGGTCCAAGGATAAACAAAGCTTTTACGGTTTTGGAACAACATGGGGGTAAGTGATTTGGTGTGGAGTAACCCTTTAAAACTAAGACATATACTAAAACAAGACAATAGTCCTAGTTGAGAAACTTCAAAGTTTATGGCAAACAGAGATTTTTGAGTTTTCTTTTTATTGTATTAATTGACTGAAAAAACACTCAAAAATGTCCTGAGGCTAGTTGAATTAAACTTTATTTATATTTAATAATAAAAACGTTTTATTATTTGTTACTTTGATGGGTTACTAAGGATTTGGAGATGGCATATAAAGCATGGCCTGTCGGGGGAGGGGCTTTTTCAAGGTTTTTTTGTGAATAGTAAAGCCTTCATTCATGGTTAGACCACTGAGACAAACCAGCCTACCAATGCAACATTTAGTAAAATTTGTCATTTATAATTACTGGGGAGAAGGACTAAGTGCCCCCCTGTCTTTGGCGGTTACGGCCCTGGGCTTTAGACACACTCAGACAATGCCTAAGAACAAAAAAAATGCAAGTAGGAAGGTAACTAACCACGTCCGGGTCTACAGTTTGCATAACATCCTAGCTAACTTCCTTTTATCTGGTTGGACTTTGAAAGCCTCATAGATCTTTCACTGCCTACGTCATCCCACAATCCTGTGCGTGTGGTTAAGCAGTGATTGAAAAAAAATTACAAAAAGTTTTTCTAACGTATTTCTAATGCTACTAAGCATTGCAGTCCTTTGTTGCCTCATCGGAACTTGTTCTAGATGATTTGAGGGTGCGATATGGTGCCTTGCTTCCTCACGGCGAGCCTTCACACAGAAAGTGCTGTCTGTTTAGTCCCTGAATGAGGCACATGCCTTCGATCTCAGCCCGTCTGTGTTTGTCTGTATCAGTCCATACTCCAGAGCTCTTGTGAGGGGGCAGGGTTTCTCGAGGCCCTGTGGATGTTATATGGTGTGTGTAAACAGCTTCATATTTAAATTTACGGATACAGTTAAAAGAAGAATGTCATTCTGCATTAGGTCATCTTTAAAGGAAATAAGGTTTACTTCCATTTATTGGACGCAGATGAGCCAATCAGAGGCAGATTTGCCTTCTCATTCAGGTTCGAATGATGCATAATGGTGGCATTATATGTTTTCATCAACTTCTTTATTAAACAGCATTTAAAAGCATAACAGCATTCTTGTTGAAATGTTGACAAATGACATCACTGTCGACCGGCTTATGTCACTTCTTAGTACCCACCATCGGCGTGAATGCAACCCTTTAAACTGTGACAATGTGTACTGGGAAATAGTTAGTACAAATTCATCTCAGTATTTTATGACTGTACTTTTAGTTCTGGAACTAAAGAAGTATGGAGGGCCCTATTAGCTGCCAGTTACATCTACATCATTACAAACTGTAAGTACAAACTGTTCCATAACTTAGTTACAGTACATGATAAATACATTTTATTTTATGTAAGTACAACGGCTATTACTAAGTACTTACTAGGTAATTACTCTGTATTATGACACTTTAAAATAAAGTGTTACCCCATTTTTTTTCCAAGTTGATTCCTACATTGTTGTTACATGTACTTAACTTGATTTGTTTTGTGTCACGTGCCATCCAGATATCATCATGTTCTTCCAATTTGAGTCCCACTTTATTTTAGGTGGCCTTGACTACTATGTACTTATATTTAAATCATTCAATTATTAAAATGTACTTACTGTATGCATGCATGCTATTACAGTGTACTTATATGTTTTCTAAATACTGTACCTATATACAGGTACATTTTTGTCAGCTTACAGTAAGTAGATAAAGAGTTAACCTCTAGTTAAATACTGCATACTTTGATAAATGTTGTTGGTTATCTGGTTATTCTGTGCACAAAAATTATTCTAGTGTACATACAGATGAAATTGTATAGTATGTCATTCCAAACATGATCCAACATCTAAAATCTACCATGCTGTTTTCAGCAATGCATTGTGGGTAATGTTGGTTAAGGATGGCTTTTCTGAAATACCATGACATGATGTTTTTGGAACGTCTCTCTCATGTGTTTCCAATTATGACAAAGTGTTTCAACAAACAAATAACAGTGAGAGTAACTGTGTAACCACACAGTAAATAATGTGGCTCTCCATTTAAATACTCTGATTCTTACATGTCACCTTTCAAATTTTGTGAGCTTTATTTAATGTGGTCAGAGACCTCTGGTGTCTATAAGTGAGAAAATAATTGTTCTAGTTGTCTAATGTAAAATAAATGAGTGCAGCCATTCACAATGTACTTGGCAGTAAAATCTCTCAAAGACCAATGTCTCACCCACAAAAATCCGAAATTGAAACAACAGAATGCTTAGCTAATATACTTTGTCAGTCATAACTCAAATACTGGGCTGAAATCAAGCAATTGAAATTAACACAACATGTTCGAAATATTTTCTCAAACAACTTTACAGAAGGGCATCAGAATCCAGACAAAACCAAAGACTGAAGAAAAACACGATCATGCTCAAACGAGATCATTGGCAGTGATTCATTGGTGTTTTCCATATGATCTGAATTACTGTGCTGGCTTCCAGTCCTTCAAGTTTCTCGAGTCTTTTCAAGTTTTGAGTCTCTTTTGGTCTTTGATATTGTATGGAAATGAGACATTTTAATGGGAAATGAAAACCATGTGAGCGCCCAGCTGTGATGAAATGAGTGGAGGGTGGGGCTTAGTCTAGTGAGGGGCGGGGTTTGTTTGGTGCCGCTTGAGGGAAGAGACCCTGAACATCATCAGTCATCATCAGTGACCTGCAGTAAAACACTGAGTGCACTTCAGCCGCTGAGGTCACTTCCTGCGGCTCAATAAACTGTCTGTTCTGGGAACAGTGTTGCTTTTAGTCTAATTAGCTGAGAGTCCAGCTAACATGCCCCTGGGTGAGACGCTGCTGAAGAGTATTGCAGGTTTTTTGAAACAACACTTTAGAATAGCGGATGGTCATTTAAGCGGATTAAGTCATTTATGAGAGATTAGTTAATGATGAAATATAATTCTACAAAACATTCACAAATGATTAATAAGTGATTATTATGTTTAGTTAATTAATTTACAAGTCATTTACAAGTTGT
>JAUCMT010000094.1:204371-220248 GCA_032357475.1 Enteromius thamalakanensis
CAAGGATGATCAGAAGAAATGGACAGCACCTGAGTTAAATATATGAGTGTCACAGCAAAGGGTCTGAATACTTAGGATCATGTAATAATTCACTTTTTCTTTTTTAATAAATCTGCAAAATGTCAATATGGGGTGCTATGTGTACATTAATGAGGGAAACAATTTACTTTTACTTTTAGCAAATGGCTGCAAAATACCTAAGAGTGAATAGTTTCCGTACCCACTGTGTTAATAGTATATAATACTAAAAAGTACACAGAAAAAAGCGGCAAAAGTACTCATAATACCTATTTTACTGAAAATGTAAATCTGATTAACCAGGAACTTGTTCAAATGTCCTTCTATGGCTGCATCAGAAATCAAAAAAATAAAAATAAAAAGTTTTGAAATAGTTTGCTTAACTTATTGTCCATGATGTGGCAAATCCGAAGACAATAAATGTGTATTATATAAGGGAATCATAAAAATAACTTAGTTATTTACAGAACATAAAATCCTAAATTAAATGTCTAAACTTAGCAGTCTGACCAACAACAAAAAGAGTGTCACAGAAGCACTAGGTATTTTGAGTATTATTGTAATATTGAAGAGCAAGATCCTTTCTGTGCTGTGTCAAAGGAAGCGGTTTCACTGAGGATGAGAGCTACTATTTTTTACTTCAAAAAGTCATTCTCAAGGGACGAGGAACATCTCACTGTTCAGGAATCATAAAGTCAAAACACTGACAGATTCCTGCAGTGTAAACCAGAAAGGCACAAGGGGTGGAATATAAAAATAGATTTGAAACACAATGCATTTGCTTCTGAGCAGATCTTGGGGCATGTGCTTTTAGGGTTTTCTGGATGACTACCAGATGAAAACTGGGTAATTATTTAGAAGCAAACCTCTCCTCGTCAGCAAGGAGCACAATTTCAAGTCTGTGGCACAAATTCCATACTAAAATTTAACACTTAGGGGTTTTTACAGTATTGTTAACCCTATAACATCACTTCACAGTACAGTTTCACATACTGTATACTGTACTATGACACACATGACGACACGCATGACTAATGGTACTTTTTAATTAAAAGACACTGATGTTAACTCAGTTATAACTCTACTTATGCACTACCATTAGAAAATTTGGAATAACTACATTCATTTTATACTTTTTAAATGTAGTCTCACCAACAGTTGATCAAAAATGCAGTAAAAGAGAAATATTTTGCTGTTATTATTATTTGATACATTACTATTCAAAAGTTTGGGGTAAATAATGACAAAGGCACATCAAATTACTAAAACTAAAATGAAACTGAAAACAAACAAATGCAATTTAATATATTTATACGTCTTTTAATAGTACATGAATAATAATAAAGTAACACTGAATTCAGCCGAAGAAATCTATCAGCATTCAAACGAACCGATTATATCTAGTTTAAAATTAGTATTTTTATGGAGGAAATTTAAAGGTTCTTTCAAAGCTGCTTTAAAAATGATCAAATATTTTAAAAATGAATTAAAAAAGCATAATGTACTGTAACTATCAACAACTAATCAAAAATGCAGTAAAATAGCTATATTGTTAATATAATAATTTTTGTTGTAATATAAAAAAATATATACAGTATATTCCTGTAATGTTTTTACTCTTTGTGGAATACATTACCATTCAAACATTTGTGGTAAATAATAATAATAACAATCATAATAAATAAATAACTTTCTATTTATCAGAGAATGCATCACGGTTCCCACAAAATATTAAGCAGTTTTCATTGATAATAATATTATTTATTATAATACTTTGAACACTTATGCAAACCAGCATCTTAGAATTTTTGCAGAATCATGTTACACTGAAGACTTGAATAAACCAGTTTTGCATCCCAGGAATAAATTATTATTATGATTATTTTTTATTGTAATTTTATTTCATCATGCATTATTAATATTTATTTTAACAACATTTTTAAAAACCTAAATTATTCCCGTAGTGTTCAGACCCGTGGTGTATAATTGTTTTTCTGATATTTTATTGCTGGTTTTTAATTAGCATGCTGTGCTTTAGCTGTTTGCAGGGTTAAATCCTCTCAGAAAAGCTGGGTCTTTAAATGTATCCTCTTTAAAGCACCAGAGCAACAGCTGTACACATTCCTAAAACCAGCCTAATTATACAGGGCTTTGGGTTAAGACTAATCAGTCATTCAGGCAGCCTACCAACTAGCACACACTTTGGAAAGATGTCCTTTTGAAGCTGCACTAACCTGACTGACGATGTTACGGAGATCCACTGACTTGCTTTCAAAAATGCCTTTGACTGAACTCAAAGAGAACAATTGGTTATATTCCCTATCCTGTTATTGTGAGAAGGGCTCCAATGGTGTGTGTCTGTATCGACAGTAGAAGTAATGGCCGTGGGCAGGTCTAATCCGTCTTACCCTCGTAGGTGATGTGGAAACCGGGTTTGTTCTGTGAGTAGTCGCTGTGAAAGAAGAAGCTGGTCTCATGGGTCGTGCTGAAGAAAGATTCTGGAACAACGGGCCCACTGAACCTATCGATCACTGAGCCCGAGTCCAGCGTCCCGCTACGGACTTCAAGGTAGTCGTGCACAGCTTCAGTGGAGAAGTTGAGGAATTGCAGGTGAATCCCTGGATCATAAACAATAAGAGGAGAGATACAGTACATTTTAACAATCAGATACCTGAAGGGAAACTTTGAAGGTTTAAACAAAACAATCCATGACTTGCAGCTTCAAGAAACACAATAATCCAGTTCATCTCTATTACATTGTTTTTATATTTGAACACAAAAAACAAGTCAAAAGAGAATATTTCTTAGGCTGCTGTTCCATAACACAGATGACTTCATGAAGTTTTTACTTTTCATGGACTACGCAACACAGTCTCATGAGCAATTCGTACATATTCGTACGAGGTGGCAAATTTGTGCCAATTCGTACTAATTCGTACAACCTCACTTGTACGATTTCGTACGATTTGTCTAAAACCACGTGGTGGGTAGGTTTAGGGGCGGGGTTGTGTTTAGATCATTCGTACAAATTCATATGAATTGGCATCTCGTAAAATACGTATGATTTAGAATAAATCGTATGAATTCATATGAGTGAGGTCATACAAATTCGTACGAATTAGCCACCTCGTAAAATATGTACTGTATGAACTGCCGTGAGATCAGGTTGGACTACAGTATTAGATTTTTTCCCCCCTTTGGTTGGTAAAATATCCTATATAGAATATTTAGAATATGAATAGAAATAAAACTATAAAAATATACATTTTCAATATGTCTGTTTAGTGTTTATCAGTACTGGGCAACCCCAAAATAATGTGTTTTATGAACATAATAAAGAAAATAGAACATTTAAGTACATTTTAGAAAATATTTACATGTATATATTTATATTAATATAAATTATTTATATACATTTATATATATATATATATATATATATAATATTTAAACATAAAACAGTTTAATTAAATATTCATATATACATAAACATAAAAATTATTACACATGCATGTAAATATTTAAGATGTTATGTTTGAATATTATATATATATATATATTTCACTTTTAGTTTTTATTTTAGTACTTTAACTTAAACTAAATCAGTAACGGTGAATAGCAACTAACAGTTTTTAGATTTAATTGAATTTTAATTTAATGTTCTATTCAACGATAACAGTATCTGACACCCTTTGGTGCTGATAGAATTTATTGAGAAATATTCAAGCTCTTAACTAGATATCTGGATGTTCACGAACTCTAGAGGAAACACATGAGGCGAGATTAGTGGGGAGAGAAACATCTAAGACAGGAGATTTAACATTTAATCTCATTCTGTCTAGAGATATAAACAACTGAGATATAAATTAAATCATATTTGGGGCAAAGAAGAGAAATGGAAGGCAAACGTTGTAGAATATACAGACCAAAGCCAACAGGAAGTTTTACTGTCCAGTTGCAGTCAAGTTGACTCGGGTAGTTCCCAGGAAAGCCGGGGCTTAGGATGACTCCATTCAGGTCCGACAGAAATCCCCCACACTCAGCTTAAAAGACAAGAGCAGCCATGCATTTAGAGTCAGGGAAGACGGCATGCACAGAACACTGTACCTCAGATACCCAATGGAACAATAAGAAATGATCAAACAGATATTCATCAAATCCAAACTCCATTACGGAATCTAGTGATATGCAAAATGAACTCATTTGCACGTATAAGACAGCCCTGTGTTCTTGATACATATAAATAACAATGCAATGATGTGCAGTAAGAAATGCTTTCAAATGCTAATGGAATAAATGTGCCGCGTTCATTTCGAGGTTGGGGAAAAATGATACATGGGTTATGTTTTCTCATAATGACTTTTTAAATGAACACTGCCAGAACTCGCTGAGATCGAAAGGCCAATATTGAAGCATGTAAGACTGACGTATATCCCCTTGATTTTAATTTGGAGCATGTGCTGTGAGCTGGGTAGTGTTCGCATTCTTCTTATTGGCAAACGTGTAATGAATGGCCTCTCGGACTCACTGTGTCCATTTACAGTACTTTAGAACAGCAATTGAAATGTCAATAGAGAACATTGAATCTTCTGTTTACACTGCAGGAGCTCGGATCAATTAAACTTCAAGTGTCACTCTTCAGCCACGGCCGGACTGCTCCAATCGGAGTCGTGCTACATTCTAACTAGAGCTGTACATTTCTGTCCAAATTTAAATGCTGAATTTAAATAATAAGAGTTTAAATGAAAGAAAACTTGTATGAAACAACACAAATGCAATCATTTTGATGTTTGGTTCAGTTTGATTAATCGTGAATAATCACATTCAAGATAAACATATTTGATTTCATAATATATGTGTGTGCACTGTGTGTGTGTATAGATATATATATATATATAAATACATATGCATGTATAAATTTAAGAAAAATATGGTGTGTTGACACATTAAATATTTGTTTACATTATAAATTATATGAAGTTTAACAAAAGTTTAACTTTTTAGAATTTCAGGAATAAAATTTTAATAATAATTTCATTCAGGGTGCATTTCCAAAACAATACTTAACTATTATATTACAACGCACTGTTGGAGAAAATTACTGACACTAAGCAGGTGACGGAGTTATAACTTCTGCTATACTGGAAATCAATTCCAGATCAAATTAGTCGTAAAAAATATGAGAACTGCTTCACTATTTTTGTTCTCTGATATATTGCGGGTACTAGAGGAAGTATGCATATACACACTCTTCATAAAGCGCTTTGATTCTATTCCACTGAAAACGTTAAAGAAATTTGCACATGAACGAAATGAAGGATAAACATTGCAATACAAGATAGCTTATTATTTCTTTCAAGTGCATGATCTTATTAAAGTCAATATGTCATAATAAAAAGGCTACTAAGTTTGAAATGCTGTTTGCAAATGCTTCATCAGTAATATATGGTTATAAGAAAGCTGCTACACGGAAATAAATTAAAATGGAACAAATTCAAGAAACTTTAATTCAATTTCTAAATGCATATAATTAAAATGCAATGTGTTTAAAAAAATTATACATAATATTGTCCATGCATGCACACTCAAAGTATAAGAAAAAATGAGATTATATAATAATGAATGTCTGACTATATATACATATATTTTTATTTATTTTTAATAGATGAAACAACCTAAATTATCATTGAAAATGTGAATTGTAACTTCTTTGATTGCTCTTTTTATACAGTAAAATTAAAATAAAAAGTGGTTCGCTAAAAACACATTTCCGTGCATTAACTTTAACCATAAAATCTTCCAAATAGAGCCCAACAACAATGTATAATCAACAACTATCCAGTTTATTTGTCTTAGTTAAACCTTTTTTAAGCTATTTCCAATAATAGTTGAAGTCATCAGTAATTATTCATTTGTGTTATTTGGGTTATTTCACATTAGTTCAGGTCCATCAAAAAAATGACCTCTTATAGTACTGTAGAACAATATTAAAATCACTTTTTATGCCATTTGCAATCATTTACAGCCATATCTAGTCAGAGAACATCTATTAGAAGTGAACTAGCACTATGGTTTGGCATTGTTGCGCAGGCCGCTTAACCTGCGGTCCTGCAGCGTCTGTCGCTGTTATTAGCGGACCGTAAGTCGCTCTAGATGAACAGCATTATAGATAGATGGCCAGTAACTCGTGAGAGATGGTGTTATAGCCGTGAGAAATCATGAGACATGGAAGAAGGGTTTACGGCTAATAGATTTTAACAAAAGAGAAAATAAAAAAAAAGAAGATTAGACTGAATAGGATCTCAAAGATCTAGCCTGAAGAAAGCTTTTTCATAGTCCATTTGATTAAATAGAGCTCTAACAGACCACGGCTGATCTCTCTGCGCTCGGTGATGAAACAGCTGCTACATTGAAATCAAATAAGACCAAACGGAACAAACTCCTCAACTAACAGGAACACAAGGTTGTTGCAAGACACTAATTTGAAGAATAGCGATTACGGAGAAGCAAAGCAGTGGTAATGCTCTCATTGAAAAGGCCAAACGTGGAGAAATGACTGCAAATAAAACATACCCAGACAGAGGGGCGCTGGGTAGTTCCATCTTCTGACAGGCCCCGGCATGCAGGTTATATATGCACTTCCCTGCAACGAGTGGAAATGAAGAAAGATATTGACTTTTCCAAGAAGCTCTCACCAATTCCGAAGGAAGATGAATCACTCGTAGAAAATATATCATTCAACGTGCTCTTCCACGTACGACGTGAGGGGCAAAAATAACAAAGCCTTGGCACTGTGAATGAATTTAATAAAATGCACAGAAGAACAGAAAATCTAACGTTGAACTGTGTATTTTCTTCAACTACTGTATTTTCTTGAACTTTTCTTTTTTTTAGTTTGTCTATTAATGTCCAGCAGTATATACACAGTGCATCATTTTTATTTTCTTACTAGGGGTAAGTGACTTTTAATAATTTATCTTTTTTTCCTCTGCATTATTACTGATGAGATCATAGACATTGGCTTTGACAGACTGCCTTCAGACTAATGCACAGATCTCGTTCGATGTATCAGATGTTTTGCTCTGCTCTGAAAACATAATTTACGGTTTGTACATCAGTTTGGTATAAAAGCATTTGAAAATGCAAGTGCATTTAACAGCAGCCGCGATCAGCCGCTTCAGGACAAACAAACACAAAGCACACGTGACTGTCAGAGACAAAGTCTGTCAGTTCGCAGGTTTCGTGCATCTAATACAAATGCATTCCAAACGGTATATAAAAAAAACTAATCTAAGGAATATCTTAAGTAAAACACGACGGATAGACGCACAATGTGCTCGTGTCTCAGCGCAAATTCTGTGCAATGAAGCCCGGTGCGTCTCGAGAGCATGCACGTGCCACATAAGCGGGAAAAAGAATCGATTATGAAATATTCCGGATCGATTCAGAATCGTTGAAGAGAAAATCGTGATGCATCAATTTTTTCCTCCCACCCTTTTTCTTACCACAAATGGAACGCATGCAGTGGAAATGACATGCTGCAGATAACATCCTATAGCATGCATTTCATGCGTGCGCTATTTTCATACATTTTGCCTTATTATTATTTAACATTAGAGGGACAGAAAATACAACGTGAACATGAGGCTAATTTGACTGCTATCATTTCATGCATTCGACATACACACACAACTTCATATTTTTTCATCATTTTACAAAGCTAAAGCTAAAAAATAATGAATATGCTAAGGCAAACCACATGGCTAGCATTTCATACAATATAAATACACACATCTAATAATTATTTTTTTTGTTTTTACACTTTTTGCACAATTTTACACAATTACATAGATAAAAATTATATTTTGAGCGAAAATGCTTAGACATTCTAAATGTTAAATTACATTCTAAATACATTATTCATACTTTTTGCAATAAATTTGCAAAAAAAATTAATGCTAATTTTATAGCTACTGTTTTATACACTCTTTATCCACTAAATATTTTTTTTATTATATACACACAAAATATGCATATGTATGTGTGTATATATATATATATATATATATATATTTATTTACATTTTCAAATTCTTTACATGCTAACACAGCCTAAGACATACTATTACATTGTAAACTTCTTCCATAATTAACAGATTGTATGCGAAATGACAGAAAAATTTATTACAAATGCACCTCTTTCCTTTTCATAACTTCTGAAAATATATAACGTGGGGAAAACAAGGGAGAAAACTAAAAGAGAGTTGTCATTTTCACAAAAAAATACTGAACATTTAAACTGACATGTAATGCATTCTTCAAAAAGAAAAACAAAAGTTAAACCGAAAATCAACCCCTGGGACTTACGAGTGCTCATAATTGAACAAACGCCTTTTGATCGCATGTCAATCTTCTGAAAGATGTTCTGAAAATAAGTCACCTGTTTAACGCACTGCCAATTACACAAGCAATGATGGCAAAATGCCAAAATGAGCAGCCAAAAAGCTTTTTAGAACGAGTGCAAAAGTCATTTGAAGCAGAGAGTACTAAGCTATCACTGCCAAGTTATGATATGAAATCGCCCACCTTTAGAGTGTATCCTTGTTCACAGTGGAACGAGACGACATCACCCACAAAGTAGCGCTCGCCCACTTTTATGCCATTGCTGGGGGTTTGAGGTTCTGGGCAGGAGTCCAAACCTATTGCTTAGGACACAGGAAACTCTCTTCATTTGTCAGAATGTGACTGTTCCCCAACACAAATGGAAATTGATTTGCGTTTACACTGAGAGATGCAAAGGAGCCCCTCGAGAGAAATGAGTCATAACAAATGTTGTGTGATTCATGTTGCGGTTAAATTCAATTCATTTGTGGTCGCCTGTGGCAGGGCTCCTAAACTTTCTTTGTCAGCTGAACCAACCATTTTCTTCAAGTGCACTATGAGATTTTCAGTTCATATTTTAATAATAAAAAAACACACTCACACGTTTACTGTTCTAAGGTGCTGGTTAATAGTCAAAAAACGTTCAGGAAAACAAATATTTAATCAATTGTGTAACAAATTAATGCACTGTGTTTTTTTTAATTAAATAACTTTTTAAAGCAATTTAAACTGTGATGTACTGATTACAATGATTATAATACATTTAATTTCATTAAAAAAACATCTGATGCTGCTGCTAAAATATCCAGATGCTGCTTACTAATATTAATAATACAGTTATTTTATTATAGCTCTAATTACAAACATTTAGAGCAAAATCTACTATTGTAATAATACAATTATACTTAAGAACAAAAAAAATTGAGTAATAATAATTCTATTTTATTCAGAATTGAGAGAATTATTGGCACTTTTTTCAGCCACAGAACACAAACACTGTAATAAAAACAATTTTTTTAATTGCCAATTTTTATTTCATAACTCTGACTTTTTTCTTACACATTTTGAGTTTCTCAAAGATTATTCAGATTTTATTTCATGCAATTATTAGTATATATGTCACATAATATTTAGATTTTCAACAGATTTTTGTTATATATAGTCTATATCTCACAATTGATTTGGACTTTCTCCTCATAGTTCTGATTTTATATCTCACAAAACTGATGGAATTTGTTAGAATTATAAGAAACAATTCTCAATTGCGACATAAAAATAAATAAATCAATAGTGTTAGACATAAATGTAAAAACTATCAGAATTGTCAAATATACATCACATCCTTCTTTCATTTTATATTTTTATATAAAGCTTCCACAGCAAAGGTGAACAGTCATTATACCTGTATATTCCAGGTGAAAACCAGCTCCAGAGACGCTCATGTCAGTCTGAAAGGTGAGGAACAGGTTGTTGGACGTGGTGTTCAGCAGGGGTGGAATCGTGGTCCCTGGAGGAATTAGCATCAGAAAATAATTATCGTTTGCATGACAGGCATAACAGCACATTGTTTCCAACAGTTCCCTGCAGTCGATACAGCTGGGATTGTGACATTCCTTCAAAAAGCTTCTACGCATGTCATTCAACTCTGTCATGAATGTCAGCGGCTTTATCGAGTCGACAGATGAAGTGGCGTCGCAGCTAAAGTTGGGTCACACCTCACCGCTGTCCACCTAATCATTGCAAAATTACAGCTGGACACACAACAAGACAGATCAGACCTATAGCAGTTTTGTGAACCTGCGGTGACCTCCATCAAGCGGAGCGATGCTTGGTAGCCGCTCTGGAGTCTGGATGATGGGCTATTTGTCGAGCGGCCCGCTGACATTCAGTGCTAAAGAGGTTGTGACGAATAGAGGCAGGTATTACACTTGCATCCTTAACCGCAGGGGAATATAGGTCGAGGTGGTCCCATATTTCCCACATGAAGAGTTTCCAAGCATATTCTGTCCGCGGCCGTTTCACCTTCTTTATGCACGAGGCGTCTGCATCCCATAACTTCCTTTAATCTTTCATTTGTCCTCCGAGCAGATTAAACGTCAAGCTGTCAACAATACTTAATGCTTTGTCTGAGAGGGATGGCACCCGCTAAGGTCAGCGCATATTTATTTTGCTTTGTGCTCCTGATGCGACGCTCACGCCCGGTTGAGAGGATACGCTGGCAAATAATTAAAATCTGTCTTTCACTTCTGAGGGCTCTTTCCATCTGAGTCACCCGCGCTATACTGATGTCATTCTGTCTCCTACTTTAAAGAGAAAACAAAAAGTCTGTAAAACTCTATATCAAGAGGGAAAAGGCCTTTTTGATAAGACAGATAGTAAAAGACGCACACACAACCCCTAAACAAACTCTTACAAGGAAAATAAATACATAGTTTTTATGTGTATAACCACAAACAAATTACAAAAAAATCTTTAAAAAGTATAAACCAAAAGAGAAAAAGAGACAAAAACAAAATAAATAAATAAATTTGAAAAAGATGTGAACAAGATAGATATAAAAATATAAGAAAAAGAACACGAAAACTATGTAAAAACAATTGTAAAAAATTTATTAAATACATTAAGTACAACAAATTTCAAAAAGTTATTATAAAAATAAAAAAAAGAATAGAATAAAAAGAATAAAAACAAAAGAAAAAAATTAATAGTGGTGTATATTTAAAACTTTTTTCACTTCTGAGGACTCGAGATAGAAAAAGATTGATATGAAAATATAAGGTAAGAAAAAAACCCTAGGAAATCAATGTAAAAAAAAAAGAAAAGTAAAATAAATACATAAATAACAACAGATTTCAAAAAGTTAATATAAAAAATGAACTACTGTAAAATGGAAAAAAAAAACATTAATATATATATATATAAAATGCAAAGAAAAAAGTCTATAGAAAACAAAAATGACAAAAAGTAAAGAAAAATAAATAAATTGTGGAAAATATTTACTTCAGAGTAAGAAAAAGCTAGATATAAAAATATGAAATAAAAAAATAAATGCCCAAAGAAAATGACAACAGACTAATATAAAAGATTAAATTAAAAACTAAACTAAACTCAACTATAAAATAAAAAAAAGATATACGGTTAAGAGGATATGGTACCAATTAATTAAAACATTATAAAGTTTTCAGCACACTGATATCATTCCTACTCTTACTTGTACCGAGCTTCACCAGGGAAACTCTGACACTAGGAGTTCACTCCTGCTGCTTATAAAGCTGTTGAGCCATGATATCCCACGCCAGCTCAAATATTGATGTGCTCTGGATGACAAAACAAATCTCTAGATGAAAGCCGGGCGGCATGAGGTTACAAAAAAAATCGTCTTATTTCGCAGATGTGATGCATTGTGTTACTTCAGATTGACTATAGTGTGCAAAAAATAAATAAATAAAAAATAAAAAATGACACCAGGGATGAGTGCGCAACAGCTGTATTTGCAGAATATATTAAAGTCAAGATGGTGTGCTTGGGTTATTTGGAAAACAATATAAAATTTAGGGAGAAAAACAGATTCCATCTTACCCGAATAGCTCCCTAGACGAGGAGCATTGCTGTCGACACCATCGTAAAAGTCTAGGGAGTCCCAGTTGTGTTCGGTGGAAAAAGTCACAACTGTAATCTACACAAAAATAATCATAAAAAATTACAAAATATATAAAATACGAATATTCTATATTATTTTGAGTGTACTAAAATTCTGGCAAAAAAAATTTAAATGCTAATTTTAATAATGAGTAAATATTGTGAGAATAATCTGTGTGTAAGTCTGGTCTGATAGGAACATGTATAGCAAAAAAAAAAAGACTATGAAAATAGTTATACAGTAATGCAATAATTAACAAAACAGGCTTATAAATCTTTAAAACCAGGAGAAAACACCGTTTTTATCATTGATGTCAGGTGGTGAACTCAATCAAATGGTACAATCTGTCATATTGTGATATGACTAATACTAAATCAACATTTGGTCCAGAGCTTATTCCATGTGTATGGACGATGAATCGTTTTTCTGCTGCTGTTTTTGTATTTACACAATTTTCCTATTCACTTTATATCATGTAAATAATTTTGCATATTGTTCGGCCTTAGCAGTATAATGATAAACCTAATCCTAGTGCTGTGTTCAATGTAAAGCAAAAGCAGACGTTAAGCACTGCTGCATGTCACAGTAGATATCATCTAGTGAAACCAATACTGGGTAACCGCTATTATACCTTTTCCCCCTGTATAACATATTGCATCATTATACTTCCTGCTTTAACTTATAAGGTTTAATTTAAGGGCAAATATTATGTAATAGTCAATAATACATAAAGTTCAATAATAAAAATAAGCAAAGTAATTATAATGGGATTCTCTTGAGAATATGCTTATCCTCTGACGAGTGTTAAGTAATCACACTCACTTCTTTGTCATAATCCATAATGTTTTTCAGAGGACACACACACACACACAAATTATAATAATTTAAAAACATGAGAGTTTTGTCTCACTTGTATTCCGGTTCCCTCCGGCACAAAGACCTTCCAAATGCAGTTCAGATGGTTGTCATAGCGATCAGGGTAACCCGGAGACAGAATGGTCCCGTGGCGCATGGTCAGAACTCCTCCACATGGAACTGAAAGACAGAGTTAGAAAAAACAGACAGACTAAACATGGCAGAGACACAACAGACAAAAACAACAAAACAAGCCCTTTCTAACACAAATGATATGGAAAATAAATATATATGAAATAAATAAGTAACCACACAAAAAGGATTACAAAGAATTGTATTATTATGTAAAAAATAAATAAATAAAATAAAAATGCGGGTGTTTTAGGAGCACCTTAATATGTGTAATTAATACAATGAAAAGAGTTTGTTTTATATAGAAAAGTCTATGGATTCAGAAAAAATTCGTTTGCTGAGTAACATACAGTACTTTCTTAAGTAAACTTCAAGCAGCACAAATATGTTTAATAGATGTCAGATGACATTTGATATAAAGGTGTGAGATTCGTATAGGATCTGATTCCAGTGATAAAAATAAAGATGCAACGTCTATGAGGTTCACTTCATTCATTGTTCAAATAAAATCGGTAACACTTTACAATAAGGTTCATTAGTCAACATTAGTTAACTACATTAGTTAACACGAACTAAGATTAAGCAATGCTTGTTCAACATTTCTTAATTTTAGTTCATGTTAATTTCAGCATTTACTAATGCTTTATTAAAATCACAAGCTGTGTTTGTTAACATTCGTTAATGCACTGTAAGCTAACATCAACTACTGTACTGAAATGACGAATGACTTTTATTAATTAACAAAGATGAATAAATACTGTAATACATGTGCTGATCATTGTTTGTTCATGTTAGTTAATACATTACGTAACATTTATAAATGCATATAACAAAAAACGATTAGAAATATAAAGTTAAATACAGCATCTTATATAACACACACAAACACCTTAGAAGACCAGATATATTCAGAATGGAACACAATCCATCGCAATCCAGTTTACAGTTTTGTGGCTGAAAAGGAGAGTTCTTGAGGCAAAGCTTTTTAAGTTTTGTTAAAATATCATAAAACGAGAAAAAAGGCCAATGCTGAGATTGAGGAGATATTTGAACCACCACCAAAAGAACGTATTTTTTTTGTTGTGCGATTACATAAGAGAACATTATTGATTACCTTGCAGCCATAATATTTTCCATTCTAAAGCGAGCTGTATTGAAAAGCAGTGTGAGAGAACGGATTGTTTTTGATGATGCTCTCACTGAAGCAAGCAGCCAACTACAACTGGGTCGGTCCATCCTTCCCTCAACTCCAGAGGGATGTCATTACCTGCTGCACTCAAGTGCCACACATTAATGTTAATACATGTCGTCGCATCTGCTTTAATCTAGAACGGACATAACACGGAATGGTTATGCATAAAAAAACCTCCTTATTTTCCAAGCATTACGTCCCGGGACTTCAACGACCATTTCCAGATGCAGTGGCCTGTATGGAGTGTCCGAGGCCGCAATCCCAGAGACCTTCATCTTTTATATAGGCTTCATAAGGCTTCTCTGCTTAAAAAGCATTATGCATTCATCATTTTCAATTATTCAACCTTGCACTCCTTCTATTTGAAGTTTCCTCTCATATTTCAGCCCACTGAAGGGAATCCTTTGAGCAGTGAGAAACTCTTATCTTCTGAAGAGTTGTCGAGCTTAAGTGCAAGCATAATGATATTTTTGGTCACAGGCAGCCGACAGACACTAATTCAATCTATGTAAAACCGGACACTTGAGTGGATAAACAAAACTGGCTATTGCAAGGTATATAATTTAAAAGAGTGTTCACACAGTAATAACATCTGTCTTTTTATTTATTTTTTTACTTTCTTCTGAGCACAAAGGAATTTCACTGTTGATCTTTTTGCAAGTTATTGAAGTTAACAAAGATGATAAATAATGAGTCATGTAGTGCATATATTCATATAGTCATAAAATACCACTACATGACTACAGTACATGTTGAGTTAGGGCAGGGCGATTTAGCCTAAAAACAAAATCTCGATTAATTGCACATTTTAACTTGATTACGATTAATGAACGATTATTTTACTTATTTTTTTGCCCTCATAGTTCACTGACAAATTTTGTACAGTAAATATGCTCACGTATTACAACTGAGAGATTTTTGAATGAAGGGTGCATTACTTGATTTTAAAATAATTGAAGGAAACACACACTATCCACTATCTATGATTATTTTTTAAACATCAATGTTGAACAACTCAAATTAAAGCACACACTGCCTAAAACAAACAGTCACTTTGTAAAAAAAGTTAAAATAAATAACAAAATTAATTATTTTCAATGTTTTTCTTATCAAAAGTAGAAAATAAGCAGTATCTCTTTTTTTAATAACTAAAATAACTCTTGTATATCATGTAAATAATATTTTACAACAGTGCATTTCTTGCATCTTCTGTAAACAAATATTTTAATGTATCAATGTAAACAACAGATTGTTGTAAAGAAAATAGAACTCTCCTAAACACGGTAGCATGAGGTGATCTTAGTGATCTTGTCATGTCACTATATGAACATGACTTTACTCTAGGTTTTACTCTAAGAAACACGAGCATGTTAACCTTTTCAGGTTGTCTTGGACTGTACATGTCTGGCAGCGTAGTTTCAGAAAAATGTGATCGCGACGGCACAGTGTATCTTCTGTCGAGGTGTTTAAACCTGCTTCACTCCACTGTAGCCAAGGGAGTCATATCGTTTGAGATGTACAGAGACTGGAACCGCCTGGCAGGAGCCCCTCCCATGACACAAATTCGCGTTTAGCCATTTGGTAATACCTAGAATATCAAAATCTACTGCAGGTGGCAGATCTTTTTCCTATTTAGCACCCAAACTCTGGAACAATTTA
>JAUCMT010000094.1:242149-252261 GCA_032357475.1 Enteromius thamalakanensis
GAGAGCTGGCGATATCCGGCGACAAGAGCGACAGCGGCCGTCAGAGACCGTTGGCGACCGGATGTGGGTGTGTCCAGGGACGCAACAAAGTTCAGAATCTCTCAACTTTATGCAAATGAAGAGCGACTTTCAGAAGCGACTGCCAATAGGAAAGAAGACGATAGTGATCATGTGATCATGCTCGGAACGGCGTTTGTGTTTTTGCCGTAGATAAACGCACGCAATGGAAAAAAGTACTCTCTGTTTCTAATTTTCTGACATGCAGCAACAGAAGTCGCTGCTAATGTGAACGGGGCTTTAGGTGTCATTTGTTGACATAAGATAATGTATTAATTTACATGAACCAACAATGACGTCTACAATTATTATGAAGTTAGTAATCTTTGTCAGGTAATAAAAAATACAGTGGTTCATGTTTGTGTTAGCTCACGATGCATTAACTAATGTTAAGAAACACAACTTATGATCTTAATAATGCAATAGTAAATGCTGAAGATAATATTAAGATGCTGTAGAAGTATTGTTTATTTATTGCACATGTAAAAACAATGTAACTTATCAATGAACCCTATTGTAAAGTGTTATGGTGTTTCCTATATTTTCTCGCTAAATTGCTATGGTTTTGTTCATTCGTGAATCGTAAATACAATCTTTCTGACTCACAGTACTTGAATGTATAATTTGTTCTTTGCAACTTTGCAGATTCAATAGGTGCCTTTTAATATTTATTCAGAGCTCGGTTCGTCCATACTGGCTTTCCTGTTAATCACATTAACCTGTAGTTCAGCTCGAGTTGGAGGGTTGCAACAATCGTGAATGACCGATGTCTCCACTCAGATGTGGAAATGAACGCGTTCGGGTGATCGAGTGTACTCCGGCTTTGTTGAATGCACAGTTAAGCACGTGGGCGGCTGCAGTCGTTCGCCTCTGTTTGATGCGACACAGGCCCGCGGGCTCATGCACACAGCCCCCGTACCGGGGAAGATCCACATGTCCTCGGGGCCAGATTTTTGCGCTCACGCTCTCTGGAACATCTGCCACCAGTTTAAGGGGGTGTGAATTTGGCCTGTTGACAGGGAGCAAGTTGGGATTAGCGTGAGCAATGCAACTATACATCGAAGACATTGTGATTGGCATAAAAAGACCAGGGCACTGCATGAAGCACGAAGCTGTCTGCTGCGGTTTACATAAATCTAATAGAGTCCCTAATGTAGTAGCTCTCATGATGCTGCCAAGATTTCTCATACGCCGGAAACACTGAGGGACTCCGGTACAACGGGAACAGATTTTCTGCCGTAGTGCCCAGATGCACAATGTACGGTTGGTCGACAACTTTCTATAAACATGCATGCTGGAGTCTAATATGTACAATTCATGCCTAAGGCGCTCATTTGGCAGCTGTGAATAATTCAGTTTTGCTCTCAAAAGACAGATGCTATTTAAAAAATGCCTGGATTTATTATTTGTGACAGAATAATTAAACATTAAAAGCTGGCCAAAGAAACCGAGAACAGCCTTGTTATTCAATTCGAAAGGTCTTGTATAATTGACGAGCTTTAATGAGAATACATTCTTACGACAGTTCTTTCACAGAAGAAAATATCCCAAACTTAATGCACCATCATCTTATTGTTCTCCAACATAATGCGTTAACAAAAAAACATTCATGGATGTTTTTGGTGATGAGTTGTGTATTAAAATCATAAAATTACTTCCATAACACATTTCCAAGAATAGTGAATGAGGATTTCTTAAATAAAGAAAAAGCCCAAGACCCAAATTTTAAAAATGAGTGTACAGAATATTATACCCTCCAAATCAGGTGCAGCATCATGATGCACAATCACTCTTTCTTTGACAACGTGCCGACAAGTACCGCCCACTTAAAATATATTCGTCAAATACATTCTGATTGGCTGTGATTGTTTCACATTATTCTGAATTTTCACAATCAGTGTGGAAGGACAAATTGCTGCAAACATGCATGGTTAGGACACTTCTTGCCTCAACAAATCCATGAATTTCTAAGCAAAACCCATTCTCACTTCATTTTGCTGCAGTTCATGAACCCAAAGTGCTGCTGACCGGATATCAGTCTCTTGAAATGATGAGAAGTTTGACCATTTCTTTGAATTAATTAAAGTCGAAATAAATTAACATACTGTTGTGGAATTATTTGCATTAAATACTTGTCAAACACATAAGGCACTGTCCTTAAACTCTAAAAATGTAACAAAGTCGAAGTCAGTGACCACGTTTTACTTCGAAACTGGGGATGAAACCGCCTAAAACTCTGAGATCAGAGGTTTTTTTTGAAGAGCTGAGAACTTCAAGTCCTGTTTGATGTGATATTTTCAGAAGACCTTCAGTGCTTGGTGTTCAATATTCTGTGTCTCTCCTCCTACAGATAGTTACACTTAATCAGAACACATTTATAATCAAGTCAGACGCCCCACGGCATGGTTCCCTCATTTTACAAGCAGGAAAACATTTAGTCAAGTTAAAACAGACTTATTAATATAATATAAACTTCTGCAAGCTGAGTAAGTTTGAATTTGATAAAACACATGAAAGACGGGCCATTCGATTTCCTGTTAAACCAAATTAATTTTGGGATGTGTCTTTTCACATTACAGTTTTTGCCACAAACCCTTTTCTTCATGAACAGTTCATGTAAAGTTTGAAACTGATATCAAAGACCTCAAAAAATCAATTGCAATGCATGTGTGCTGCCAATTATTTTCTTATTGCTGCTTGCATTTGTTTTTTGTTTTTTGTACATCTAAAGTTTTGGCAGTAAAAAAAGCATCAACAAAATAACAAAAACACAAATAAAAAACTGGCATCTTTTTCCTCACAGTCCCTTGCTGAAGTGGTAAACAGCTGGCACTAGAATTCCCAGTGGTACGCACATTGATGATGAAATCGTAATGCGCTTCAGAACCAAATATTACAGTATGACAGGCAATATCTAGCTCAGCTACAGACCAAACAAACCTAAAGACAAAAAAAGCCTTAAATGCAATAGTTATTAAAAAGCAAGTGCATGGAGTTAGAAGCAGGGTCCAATATGTCTGCAAACAGTAGAAAAATGCTTTCATATTTTAAAAAAGAACAAAATAATATATGATTATGAATTAAATTGTAATAAACTAGATTTATGAACAAAACTTTTAAGTTGGCTTAAGAAAGCCTAGCCTGAAAGTTTTTGCAAATGCATAAAAGTTTAGATTAGATAGGTGTTGATAAAGTGATTTAACACACTGTTAACATACAGTAGGATGACCAAACCAATTGCCTAAAATGTTCAGGTTTGTATACAGTATTTGCTGAAGGCATCACGCTTTGAAGATCCCACTTTTTGATCATTACCTTCAGCAAGTATGGAAACAGGGTGGGAAAAAGCCAAAACCTGGACATTTTAGGCAATAAAGTGTTAATAACTCATCTTTGCAATATGCTAAAACAGTAGTTCCCAACCTTTTTTAACTCACGGCCCACACAGCCAAACACATATGTTTTCGCGGCCCACTGCAAATGAATTTAAACGATCCCGCTTTTTGTGTCGGGTTAAGTATAGAAAGCAAGGATGTTAATTGACTATTGAATCAACTGGTAATGTATTGAATAAACAGAAAATATGCATAACGGATCAGCAAACTAGTCATTTTTTATTATATTAACAATATTACAATTTCTGTTAATAATAATTGTCGGCCCCCTGCAATACCGTCGAGGCCCACTAGGGTTGAAAACCACTCCGCTAAACCATGCTAGCAAACATGTTATCAACTCCTAATCTATCTATCTATCACTACCCTAGCTAGCATGTTTCTAAAATATTTATAAAAGGATTAGTTTGTTTGCTAGCATGTTGCTAATCATATTTCTAGTATGTTGTCAGCATGTTTTAGCACAATTAACTTGTTGCTAGCATTTCCAACATGATTAACTTGGTATGTTTTGAAGCTGGGATGCTGGTTTAAGCTGGCCCTTTGCTGGTCTTAGCTTAGGACAAGCACATGACCAGCTAAGACCAGCTGAAACCAGCATCCCAGCTTCAAAACCTAACCAGCAAGGGCTGTTTATTTATGTTTCAGCATAATTAGCATGTTTTAGCATAATTAGCAAGTAGGATAGTCATTAACTCAACATTCTTTTATTAGTACTTCTAAAGTGCATTTTCAAATCAGTAATGGAGGCCTATAAACACAGTATCATAGTCGTAGCAGTGTGTCATGGCTGTATATCAGCATATTGTGATACTGTATATCATAGCCATATGGCATTGCCACTTGTGAGACATTGCTTATATTAAGTAGGCTTATATATAGATTTTTTTTACTGCACCGAAGCTAGAAAAACCTCTGTACAAAAGAGTCACTTGATCACTAGTCACATTTAAAGGGGTATTTCGGTGCCACATGCACTTCTACACAGCTAAAAAAAGATCCTTCGAGAGTGCCTCAGAAAAGAGGGGTGGGGTCAGTGGATCTTTTGAAGATTTAAAGGGGAAGTATACAGAACAGAATGATTTCAGAAGATGTGTTTTTGTCAGGGTAAAATTAAAGTTTCTTGAGAAAGTTTAAAACAAACTATATGACAAACTTTCCATTAAGACCCTAAATTATCATATTAGCTTATGGAAAATTGGCTTTGTATGACTCAAAATATTGCAGAAATAACAATGTTAGTGTTGTAAAATCGATCAATTAGAGGGGAAAAATACATTTGATCTATAAATGATGGCACTTTTTAACTGAGCTCAAAACAGGCTCAGAGTTCATGACTTTCATTGTTTATAAATCTCATACATCACAATGGAAACACTGGCTGTCTGACTTCAGCAATTTTAGAGTCACACAAAAAAAGAGGCACTTGAAGATCCTGATCAATTGCGTCTGATCTTAAGTTTTCATTTCAGCCCTGAACCTTTCACAGGCTGGTCGAAGTACAATAAAGTGTCATTTGTTGTGGCCCACAGCTACAGAACACTACAGAACAACAAAAACATCATAGTTAAAGCTCTGTGTAAGTCTTGAGAGCTGAAGTTTCTGCAGTTCATGTAAGGTCACCAAAACATTACATTGTTTCTGGATGGTCTGGAATCTTGCTGTGCACAGTCAAGGCAGGCCAAGGGGGAGCACTGAGGGGCAAAGCCCCCCTGTTTATATTATCAATAGTGAACTTATTATTGAGAAACAACAACGTTCATTGTGTCTAGTCAATAAATATTTTGGTGAAAAACATGTAACTTCCATTTTGTCTAGCAGATTGTCTTTAATCACGCAGCAAACATTTAGTTTTTTTAATAGTCTGGAAAAACTTTAGTGTCTATCATGTAAGCCTATTATAATTTGATTATAGTAATTATTATTAAGTTATTGGAATTTGAAATTAAAAAGCTTTAATTGCCAGTCATATCCTTAATGCATAGACTATTTTTGAAATATTTTTTGTCCGATCCATTGGTTATTAGGCTACTTGTTGCAATTGCAAGAGAAACTCTATCACAATTTTCTATTCAAATTTTGAATGGATCATATGGCATTAAAAGCTTCATAAAACTAATAATAACAAAGTTGTGACCCATCTAGTTCATCGCGATCTCACAAAGTTTCTCAACGACACTGCGCAGTGATCATCTTATTAACAGATGTTATTTAGAGAAGATTCACGAGCGAGGATTCTGGCGATTTGAGAGCTAATTCTAACACACATAAATTAAAGTCATAATATAACACATAACTCAAAAGATCATCGACAGACTATGTGTTTAAATATGCTCATGTTATATATTTAAATAAAAGTAGCTACAGGTTGTTTTAGTTTTGTTGAATGTTTATTTCTGAGCTCATAAAGTGTGCCCCCTTATGAAAACGAAATGCACCCCCATTGAAGATTTTCTGAATTTAAGGTCTTTTGTTACAAGCAAAAACGTATAAAGTGCGTATATGCATAAAAAATGAGGCTCTGATAAATAAGGCTCTGATGTGAGGATTTAAGCTCCAAACATGATCTCAGTTACCCTAGAGACTTAGAGTTTTAGAGAAAATGATATTACTTTTATATCGTATTGCTTTATATTATATAGAGTATGCAACATGTCATATTCAAAATATTTAACTCAATTTCAAACATTTCAGTAAGGTATTAAAGTTCAAAAACAAAATCAGTACATGTTTTCAAGTTTATGACACAATAGCATGCAAACTAATATAAAAACAAACAGTAGTTACTCATGAGAATGATCGCTCCGTGGCTGGACCAGCGTGCACGCACATCTCAAGGTGAATTCACAAGGTGAATCTTTTTTCTGTTATCTTACAGTGCTTCTTACAGTACCTGCAGCATGTTAAGTGTTATGTGACTCCTCTCTTCTTCCAGATGCTTGATGATTCCTCTGAGCACATGAGCTGATGTGGGTGTTTACTTGTGCTTGCGTCTCACGTGGATGATTGTATTAAAGTAAAAGTAGCTTGTGAGCGTGGTCACATTAAAAATAGTGAGATCAGATTGAGAAACTCAATATAGTGTTGGTAACTTACTTATTACTTCCTTGAGCCTTCCTCTGTCATTTCTGACCGGAAAATTTGTATTTTTAATTTTTTTTAAAAATCACAGCTTCATCGGAATGTTATTTTATTTGTCGACTTTTACGGCACTTGGAATGTGAACACAGAAAAAAAATTGAGGGCATGATTCGAACAGGCTAAGTGGGTGTAAAAACTGTATTTTACACTTACTGTATGGTCCTTGGTCAAAAATGACCGACAATAGAAAATGAATGGGAATCTGAAACAAATCTGAAAACAACTACACAGTAGTGACACTATAAAACATTAAGAGTGTGATATAGACATATCCAGTCAATCACAAATGCACACACACACACACACACACACACTTACACTTGTATGTGTCTGTAACACAAGAGCAAAGTTTTGAGAATGTGAAAACCATTCAATAATTCAATCATAATACAGAAATAGCTTAGAGCAGTGAAGGGGTGACACACTAAATCATCAAGATTGTAAAATAAAGACACACATTTGATTTTTGTGAAAAGTGGGGAAATTCTATAAGTGTAATGATTTTTGTACAGTAAAGACTACATGTGCTATTGCCATACATCAACCATACACCTAAACCTACACCTAAAATAGACGTTTATTGTAAGTTGTTTGCATAAAACATTATGTTTGAATTAACTGCTTTTTAAAATTAAATTCTAAATCCAAAAATGGATGCTTGCCTTCTCTTTCTAATGCAATGTTCAGGTTTGACAAATCATAATGCAAAAACCTATTTAAAATCAATATTTATATACATAAAAAACCCTAAAAGTTAACAAAAAGTACTCTTTAAAAATGTCTTAATATATATTCAAGTCTACTACTAAATGTGAGTAAGCAATTATGGCTAAAAACAATTAGGGAGTTCATAAGCCTCTATAGATTCCTATAAAGCCATCTATTATCTACACCAACTTTTTTTCTTTGCTTTGACCAGGGGGCGCTAAAAAAAGTGTCAAAAAAATGTTTTTGAAAGGTCTAGCCTTTATTTTAATGAGAAATGCTACATTAATATAAAACAATGTTAAAAATATTGAGGAGAAAAAAAAATTCAATGGGAAAAACGTAATATATATCTATTAGTAATAATAATAATAATAATAATAATAAGAATAAATAACACAATTCTCTCAAAATACAAAACAAAAAAATTGAAAAGTTTATTTTACTTGGGCACAAAAACGTTATTTCAGGTGTCCGGTCACTTCTAACCGGTAGGATCATGAGTGTGGCTGCCAAATTAGAAAGGTACAAGGTTAACAAAGAATATTTGTTTTCAACATGACTTACTGCATTTAAAAGTAGACACTTCAAGCTTTCTATGTGTGTCTCATGTCTGTGTGTCATATTTATTATAGATTGTAGCAAAGCACTGAAAATAGAGTGATGGTAATGTATAATGACGAGATTAAACTTTATTTATCAAATGCAGAGGCGGTCTCTGTAGTCAAGACGATGATAATCACTAGGAATCAGGTGTTCCCTACTAAGCAAGCCAGAGGAGACAGCGACAAGGAACCAAAACCCCATCCATGAGAGAATGGGGAAAAAACCTTGTGAGAACCAGACTTAGTTGGGTCCAGTTCTCGTCCAGTCGGACGCCCAGCACCTAATTTCCAGTTCAATTTTAAACACGTCAGATTGTGTAACAACTTATTTTCAGTTCATTTTAGTGACATGTATCTAAAAATAGTTTGAGGAGAGCACAAAGAAAAAAACGCATGCATGCTTTTTATTTTCCTTATTTTGCAAAAGCACACACTTTTGTGCGCCAAGTCTTAAGAGTTGAAGTTTCTGCAGTTTCTGGATGGTCAGGTATCTTGCTGTGCACAGTCAATGTCGTTTGTTACAAGCAAAACTAACAAAGTGGGCACATGCATAAAAATGAGGCTCTCATAAATAAGGCTCATATGTGAGGATTTAAGCTCCAAACATGATCTCAGTTACCCTAGAGACTTAGAGTCCAAACAATTTCAGAAGTTCTGATCCTGTTGGGCTGCACTGACACTGATGTTTGGCTAATTGTCTGCAAAAAGTCACTGGATTTTGATTTTAGAAACCCATAAAGACTAAATTATCTCTGGCATTGCAGAACATACACAAATGTACATTTCTTTTGTGGCTACTGTGCCTATTCAATTACAGGAACAGCGATTCTCAGAAATGAACAAAAAGACCTTCTTTTTTTTTCTTCCTCTCAATTTCCGTTTTTTTTTTTTCCCTCAATGAAAGTGTTCTTTTCACAGCGGCACATGTATATTCTGTTCAATAGCAGTCTGCTATCAATAAGCCTTAACGTTCACTTATATTCATTTGCGGTGAGGTTGGAGGTGTATTTCTTACCGAACTCTCCTGGCACTGAGATCTCATACACGCAGGACTGGCCAGTGGTGTAGTTGCGAGGGTAGTTTGGGGATAGAATAGTGCCCTCTGAAGCTGTCGACCGGCTTCCACATGGAGCTGGAAGAAAAAAAAAAATGTTAAATGCATTATATATATTATATATGCATTGTACTATTTTTGTTATATATATCACAAAAAACAATGGTGGGCAAAATCACTTATTGTTTGCTTCACAGACCAATTTAGCATGTGGATTAGTATGTCTTTCCTGGCTCAACGTGTTTTAAATTTCAAACTAGCCAGACTCTTTAAAAAACGCAACATGTATAGCACAAAAACACTGGAATATTTTTTAAAATGATTGAATTTTAAAATAAATTTGAAATTAAATATTCTCTCTCTTTCTCTCTATTTATATGTGTGTGTGTGTGTGTGTGTGTGTGATTAAATTAAAAAGAAAGGAAGCTAAATTATTTTTCTTTTTTTTTTTAAAAAGCTAAAAAAGAAAAATTAAAACATACAAACGTGCACATAAAATAACTACAATTAAAAACTTAAAATAAAAACTTCTACATAATAATGAACACTATAATGGTATATAAATATAGCAAAACAAATATACAAATAAATGTTTTTGTTTACATAATATATGAGGGAGTACTGTTCATATTTATTACACATGCATGTATATATTTAAGAAATATATGTCATGTTTACATATAAAATATATTTAATATTCAAATGTATAAATATATTAACATGTGAATATTTTTTTAAATATATACTGTGTGTATTTATATATGCAAACTGTAATAAACAGTACACATACATATATAATGTAAAAAAAATATCCAATAAATCGTTTGACAGCACTAAAATAATACTAAACTCTTGTGATGCATTGCTTCTTGCAATTGTTTAAATGTTTTCAACAATTATTTATTCATTTAATTATTTTGTCATACAAATACTAAGCCAAACATTATATAAAATTATGCTGATCAATTGTTCTATAGGTAATTTTAGCATAATAATGCATTAAACCTTTTTTTAAAAATGTTGAAACAAATTATTTTTAATCTGCCTTTCATGTTTCATGTCAAATATATTTTGCTTCTGACACCTAATTTATAAACATGTGGCATAAATAAACCTTTCATCGAACCTTTCTCAGGTCCCAAACTTTTTTTTAAA
>JAUCMT010000094.1:283051-294412 GCA_032357475.1 Enteromius thamalakanensis
TGTGTTTGCAGCGCCTGTGTTGTCAAACTGATGAAGATGTTTTCTTAATGTGTTGTCGTTTTTTTCTGTTTGCATGTTTTCTGAAGTTTGCAGTGTTTTGAGCTCTCCCGGTCACCGTAGTTGTTCATAGAAACAGGCTTGTAGATGCTGATGTTCTTGTCCTAGAATAACCTTCGATATTATACTCAGATTCATTGTTAGATCGTGTACAAAAGGGTAATCACTCCCATAAAAAAAAAAAAAAAAGTAAAAAATTGTTTTACAAACAATATGCAAAGTAAATTGTGAGGATGAATGTTTATCTAACTTTCCACACTGAACTGATTGCGTCAATTTATGTAAGAATGGTTACTGAATGATTTACAGAAAAATTCAATTTGCTTTGCTCAGAATAGCTGGCTGTTCGTAAGCCGGCAGCATCAAATTGAATGCAACAATTTACATAAAATGATGTATATTGCAGATGATCAGAACGGCTTGTCCTCTAAGAATGCTTCATGCTGGCATTATAGAAACAGTATAAAAAATATAAACATTCTGCTCTCTTGATGACCTTTTGAACGCTTAGTGAAATGAGCAGTGTAACACTGAACACTAGGATTCACAAAGGTGCATTTTTTGCAATACAGATGAACTTTTTTAGTAACACATTTCAATAAGGTTGTATTAAATAATGTTAGTTAATGCATTAATGCACTAATTATATTAGTAAACATTTAGTTAATGTAAGTCATGTTGTTAAACAGCCTACTGGACTAGTGTACACTTTACAATAAAGCTCACAACCTGCCTTAGTAATACTTTACTAATGGCAATGTTAATAATCAGTCTACAAACCTGAGAAAAAAATATGTGCTGATGTTCAGCTGGTTTGCAAGTATACAAGTAGCCCAAATCAATGGCCAAATGGGGAGTTATTGTTTTTCAATTCTGTGCGTTAGCTGCTACAGTACATAAACATATGTGTGTATACTGTATATGGTATAATTAGTATATACGCATGAGCAAAAATTAAGTAATGCTGAGCAGATGTGTTGTTCATTTTTTAGTTCATGTTAACTAATGCATTAACCACAACATTAACTAATTAATCTGTGAAATATATAGAGATGCATTAATAACTGTATACTGTACATTACCATTAAAAAAGATTAATAAATGCTTTATTTTAGTTCAGGTTAACTAATGCATTAACTAACATTAATTAATACAATCTTATTGTAAAGTGTTACCACAATTTCTTATAATTTACAGTTATTCTTTGCAAAAAAAAAAAAAGGAGCGGGGTACTTGGTGCTGATGCAAATTAAACTAACAATTAAATAAATATTAGATATTGGATAAATAAATTATAATTTTTTTGTTTCACCTGAGAAAGAAATGTTGAAGCCCTGGAAGGAGATGGAAAAGTCTGAGATGAAGCGCAGTTGAGCTTTGAAGTTGCCGTACAGCCCAGCGTTGACTGGCAGGGGTCGTTGCGAACCGGTGAGCCGAGCGAGGGGCCGTGCAAAACTGCCGTTCTCCGTCAGGAGCAGGTAGTCATGGTGATCCTCCAGGTGAAACGCATAAAACGTGAACTGCACACCTGAGAAGAGAAGCCATCAGACGAGGACACCAATTATTTACTTCCAAATCATGTCAAAACAAATGACTTGGATTCAAAGTAAATAAAAGTGTTAATTGGAAAAATTATGGTTGTTTCTTCAAATAAATTAAGGAGAAAGAAATCTAATCTAATGCTGTAAACTAAGGAGACCTTTCATTACTTAAATATTAATGGTTACAATTAACAGCAGAGGGCATTTTTAGATGTAATAACTACCACTCAAAAATAAAAAAAAAATGCTGTCATGACTTGTTTTCGTGCCACATTAATTTAAACATGCATTAAATGAATTTATAGGCTAATACAGTGCATATATCTGATGAAATGTTGCACTGAATCGCTGGCCTGAGGTTAATGTAATGCTACGTGATATTGCTCACAAGCTGTTCTACTCACAACTTTCCACACTGAGCAACTAGTATAGAGGAAAGAAGGATTGCATTCACTTGCATTAAACTTACATCTATACAGAATTTTAAAGATGTGACTGTTTTTTATTAAAAAATGAGAAGTTAATCATTAATACTGAAAGGGAGTCACGCTCTAGAATGTCTGGTCAAGTTGTAATCTTGAATCAACAAACAGCAGACTAAAAGATCAATCTTGGTACTTATTAAAATGAACAGATAGAAGTTTTATAAATCAAGTTTCACACATATAGTAATTAAAACAGAAGTATTTGTTCGGTGCACACACACACAAACTGTGTTCAACAGAGGTGGGTAGTAATGCCTACTTAGTAACATTTATTTTAGCATATTTTTGGAAATGTTATACTTTTAAGAGTAGATTTAAAAGTGCATTCTATTTCAACTGAGAAAGAAAACTACATTGGGCCGCATTCCTCGTTACTTAATTTTAATGCAATGCATAACACATAGTTTATTCCAAGCATGCATCACTTTTTTTTCTGGGGCATGAGCGATGCCTCATGCATGAATGAATTACAAATTGAGTACTTCTGTTCAAGGCCTTCATCAAACAAGTTGCAAAACAGTCTGAATCTGAAGCGGTTTCTCATTTGTACCTGGAAATTCAAGAAAGTAGTGTTTAATTGGATACTTTTTTACTCTTAAGTCTCTTTTTGGATTTTTACTTTAGTATACTTTTGGCTAGTCTACCCACCTCTGGTGTTCAGTAAATAAAGATCCACCCTTGAATGTGTTCATGGACACCTAAGGCAGATCTGATGTCAAAAACGAGCCCTCATCTTCTACTGACAGCACAAGAAGAAATCTCCTGTGTATGTACCTTTGCCATGGCTGACCTCCAGAGTCCACGTGCAGTTTAATGAGTTGGGATAGAGCTCTGGAAAGCCAGGAGAGAGGATGATGCCCTCTGGGCCCCGGACATCGCCTCCGCACAGAGCTGCAGGAAGACATGCGTAGAATCTTAAAAAAGATCTGAAACTTTACAGGAAGCACATATGCGACTGTTCTCGTATCACTTTTAGTGCTCCGTTTTGAGCAGGAATTCTGTTGAGATAAGCAGTGTTCAGCTGAGGGAATTTAAAGAGCAGAGTAACCTTCACCGGAAGTAAAAAATACCACTGAAAGGTTAACGAGAGCAACAAGAAATTCTTCTACTTTGAGCTACTTTCCACCTGCCGTTGTCTCTAGAAAAGGTCGCAACCACTTTACTTTGTCTCTGAAAGTTTTTCAAGGAAATGAGTGAGTGCTACTGTCCATGCAAAACGCTCTACTGTGGTGCAAGGAGGTTGTGGATGATTGCACGAGCATTGCTATGCCGCTTCAAAGAGGTTGCTCACTGGCTTGAGTCGGAAGAGTTCAACAGCAGGTCTCGATGACATTCTTCTTCAATGCATGTCTGTGCATTAGAGTTAGCACTTAGTCTTAGGAGATTGATCACATCTTAGTATGAGCAAAGTAATAATGACTCTTGGCTCAGTGAGAAGTCCTAATACCAAATTTCTGAAACTCTAATCACACAAAAATAATTAAAAGCACTTAGGTGTATATGAAACTTTCAAAATTATGGGCTTGACTGCCAAGGAATGCATTTAAGAAATACTTACAAAAGTGTCTGCCAGATTTATAAATTATGTATAAATAATTTTGCATTACCTATTTGTAAAGCCAAGAGCAAAATCATTGTTAAAACATATTTATCTAAAATGACTGCAAATTGTAGGTAAGAATGGTTTCATCACATCACAATATAGGTATAAAAATGGTATTCTGAACAATTTGCATAGACATTTGTTTTTGAAATGGCCCAATATTCATATAAAGTGTCACACTAAACTGAATACAGCAATTTATGTAAGGACGGTTTTTACAAATGATGTACAATAGAAAAGTATTCTGCTTTGTTTGGCTTTTTGTAAAATGGTGCGTTGGTGCATTGACATGAATGTGGCAATTTACATGAAATTTGTGCAGACTGCTGATGAAAAATCAAATAAACAAAACTGGGAATGCATCGATTCATTTAGAAAAATGCTTAGGACAAAAAGTGCCTGCCAAATGCATGAATGATGCATAAATAACGCAAGTACTTCATGTTAATCACATTCCATTTTACAAAATATTTCAGATTTGTGTGCAAAAAAAAACAACGAAGAATTTGGATACATTTAAAACATTAACAAAGCTACATTTTTGTCAAGGAATGTTAAAGGGACACTGCAGACGAACAAACAATCCCAAAAATCCACGCACACAGATTGGTGACGTAAGCGTGCAATCAGAAAAATCGTGGCTCATCTCTAATTGTGTTTCTGAACACAATCTGTCAATTGAAAAGCGACTCAAGGTGTCTGAAGAAACCTTATCATTGTGTCTTCTACTAAACCAAAAACTGAAATAGGCTGGTGGCATTATCTCAGCAGGGCTTAGGCTATCGATTGGGGCAAATATAGATCTTGAGTAATGGCCAAACCAAAGAAATACATTTTAGTCCCATGCTACGACTTGACTGAAAACTAGTAACAGGAACAGAAAGTCATTTGAAACGGAGCTAACATTTTGAAGCATTTCCATTTCTATGCTAACAAAGCGCACTGCACACAAATTTACTACAGTAGATAAAATACCTACATTGTTTATCAATATGTTAACTTTCCAGTATAGCCATGCCTACAATGTTTTATTCTACAAGAATACCAAAAAATTATTCTGCCATAGTTTCCAACCAATTCTAAAGGGCTAGGCTGCATAATGAAGCTGTATATACACTTTTTTTTTTTTTTTAAACTTACTATGCCTTAAAATGCCACAAAATCTTGGAACAGATCCATGGTACGCAAACTGGGATGCAGTCATAAACAGTGCTTCTTGAGATGTCCAAACTAAGACCTGAACTTCAGAATTCGAGGACTGAAGGCAGATTTCCTCAGCGACTTCACCTTTAATGATAATGAATGTCAGCGTCACTCCCCGTGAGACGATAAAAGAGTCTAGCGCCTCGGGCTCAACATCTGCCTAAATCTCTTTCTTTCTTCCCTCCGGCACTGTGAAGTACCGAAATATTTCCACCATATTCAGTTAATTCAGAATGACATGTAGTCATTAAAATTGAATACGCCAAATGGGCCAGACCTGCTAGAAGTGCCCTTTTGGAAATAAGAACATTTTACCGGAAGGTTAAAGTCAACAAAAATGACCCTGTTTACTTTCTTGAGAAAGTTCCTTCTGTTCCAAATAAGAATGGTTCATCTTGCTCCTACAATCAAATACTATATTCTGGTAGAGAGTGCTTCTGAACCAATCAATTCGTGACAGATAAAATCACATTTCTGCATTTTATTTCACTGAACTTCTTGTGTCATTCAGAAATGTCACATTACACAAGCAAAACAGGCTGCGGAGAGCAGCTGAAGAGAGTTTTAGAAAAATAACAAGTACCAGATGTCTTGACAGAGAGTCCAGAGCATCGGTCGGAAGTCTGGTAGCAAACCAAACATTTCTAGTCAATTCTTCTGGTTTAAAATTCACACTTATGCTAAAATTGGCGTCCAACTGAATAGACCAAGTATTTTGTCAGTTCTCATTGTGCCACAGCTGTTCATAAAATAGACAAAACTCTGAGAAAGTCACAGTCTTTTTAGGAATAGAATATGCAGTACCACTCTGAGCTGAAACCTCTATAATGCATAGGGAAGTGAATCATTAAGATTTCATTTATTTAATGGCTCTATTATTCATTCTTCAGTCCTAAGTACTGTAAATAAACTTAACAAAACTAATATGATTTTGGCAACATGACTATTGTGCATCTTTATATACACTGTAATCCAAGTAACCAGTCAGCAATTACAGCACACGGATTTAAAAGAGGGGAAAATTCTGTCATTAATTACTCACCCTCATGTCGCTCCAAATATTTAAGTTCTCTGTTTATTTTCAGAACACAAAATATATTTTGAAGAAATCAGTTACTCAGTTTTGCATCACTAGAATACTTTTTTTTTTTCACAAAGAAAACAAAAATATCAATTTACATTCCTTTCACCTGAGTATCACAATCCATGCATGCACTTTCCACCAGGCGTAAACAACTGCAGATTAAGCTTGCATGCACTTCCCCCGGACATAAACATGGCTGATTACATCAGATACGCTAAAGCTTGCATATGCATTGCATTGTGATACCTTAAATCTGAGAAAAATGGTTGAGTAAATTATGTTATTTAGTATTCTTTGTGCAAAAAAGTATTCTCCTATTGTTGCAAAACTGATTCACTGATGTCACATGGACTGTTTTACTGGTGTTTTTACTACGTTACTGGATCTGGGATCGTTTCAGTGGTGTTGCTGTCTATGGAGGGACAGGTGGCTCTCTGATATCATCAAAAATATCTTCATTTGTGTTCCGAAGATGAACGAAGGTCTTACAGGTTTGGAACGACATGAAAGAAAATAATTGATGACCGATTTTTAATTTTGTGGTGAATTAACCCTTTATGATTCTAGAGCACTAGAGAACTCTGTCCTGCTGTCAGAGAAACTGCATTTTAGATATGATGTACGTTTGCAGTTTGAATTGAATGTGATGAGAATTATTATATGCATATACAGCCAGACTTCAATTAAAACGCTACTGAATATTCTTGAAATTGCTTTGAATGTAGAAATCAAAGAACCGTTAAAATGAGCGGCGTTAATTAGTCTAACTGAGACGTGTAATTGAGATGACAGCTTACCGTCACATGTCGGCAGAGGGTGGCTCCACCAGTGGTTCTTCTCACAGACCAACTGTTCCTCGTGGCTCAGTCTGTATCCAGGCTCGCAGCCAAACCACACCACCGAGCCGATGGCCAAGTCCTGCCCGTAACGTATCCCATTTACTGGCACGCCGGGGTCCAAACACGAGTGAGTGTCCAAAGTGACGCCTAAAGCGAACGCGAAATGAGATTATTTTGTGTCACTTAAAGGCACAGTTGAAGGTATAGTCAATTTCATTTACAATTTTGCATTAATGTATAGTTTCAGAGAAAGAAAAATCTTTGCAAGCTTATCTAAAATTATATTTTATTGAATTGCATTGCATTGCACATTACATTTATTATTATTTTATTTGTTAATGTTACTTGCTTACTTTGGTATCGCTATCAAATTGAAGATTTAATTTGCATTACATGACGCAGTGCTGAAATGATTAGGCAATATGAATAAAAAGGGAAAAAGCAAAGGACAGAATAGGCAAGAAATAGAGAGAGTGAGACAGAATACTACAAAGAGAAATCCTCAAGCTGTTTGCTTGTGTGGAGAGACAGATACGATTCAGGCTGAAATATCATTTCTCAGGCAAAAGGCACCCGGTCTATAAAGACGGCTGACTCACTTTCATAAAAGAGCTTAAAGCCACTGTTAGAGCGACTGTTATCGGTGGTGAAGAGAAGATACAGGAAGTTGCCGCTGCTGAACAGGAACTGAGGGACTTGGGTGCCATTAAGAGAGGCGATTAGAGGCGAGAGGAGATTAGGCCCATCGTGAACCTCTAGAAAGTCATAATTGAGTTCTGTCTGGAACCTGGCGTAAAAAAACAGATCAAAGAAAACAGATAATAAATATTACTATGTGAAATGTGTTTCCATCCACACACACAAACACATACACAGCTCATTACCCACGGCTGCCCAACTGTTCCTCATTGACCGCCTCTTTTAATGAGAAGTCACAGACGCAGCCAGTGTTCACGCTGCTGTTTATTGATGGGATCAAAACGCTTTGTGATGTGCGAATAAACACAGATCTGCTGCAGTGAGCTTGCTCTGATGGAATAGTTGAGCTAATAATGAAAATATGGTCAATTACTCACCCTCGGTGTTGCGGTCTTCAGTAAAATAACACCTTTTACATAACCTAGTTTCTCTCTCATAAATGCTGAAAGTATATATTATAATAATCAGGGGCTCCAAAAATTACATGAAAAACATAAAATTATCATTTTAATTATTACACATAGTCGCTCGTACAGTAAGACTTGTGCACCATATTCAAAGTCCTTTAAAATCATGTTATATGCTATTATTCTGAGACACATAGATAGATAAATAGACAGATAGATTCTGAGTGTGAAGAGGAAAAGGTTCAGTAAATCAACATATTTTATTGTACATTTGCATACTGTCCATTAAATGTGTAAAGAGTTTAAATTTTATTTAATTCAGTATATATACTTGAAAAAGGCCAAAACTTTAGTTATTTACTTAAAAATTGATTTAAAATGACAACCTGGCATATTGCATCTTCACGCCCCATATAGTGAAATAGGCTGCAGTTCATAGATCAATTAAATAATTCATTTCTGTTTTTTAAATAAATCATAAGACTTAGGAAACCTTAATATAATGAATCAGCCACATACTGTACAGTACACTACTTTTTAATATATTTAAAGGAATAGTTAAAGATTCTTGAAAAATGAAGATTCTGTCTTCATTTACTCACCCTCAAGTAGTTCTAAATCCGTATGAATGTCTGTCAAAAGATACTTTGAAGAAAGTTTGTAACCAGGCTGTTATGGGTCACCATCGACTTCCATGGATTTTCTCCCCAACTATGGAAGTCAATTGTGACCCAAAATTGTGTTCGGCTGAACAAATAAATTCACACAGATTTGGAACTACTCAAATTTCCATTTTGGGGTGAAATATTCCTTTGATTAATGTTTTCCTTTAGGTCCGCATTCTTATTAATTTCACAGAAAAGAGCAGCCAGAGCATTTATCACAATATCTCTCTATGTATTTTACAGAAGGAAGTCCTACAGGATTGCTGTACACGAGGGTGCTCAAACGATGACAGAATTCTAATAATTTCAGTGCCTGGGAAAAAAAATCACAGCGTCTACTCGACCAGTCAAGTCCTCTGCTTTTGTGATACATCTCAAAGCGTCTGCTCCCAGTCTGCTAGATCAACTTCAGATCTGATGCTATTTCAATGCCCTACTCTTGGGAAGCATTGCAGTGCTAATGAAATAAAGTCAACCATTTGTAACAAGATATAGATTAATTCCATTTCCCTTTCTCAGGCGGCCTCGATGGGCACCACTCTCAGCGATAGATTTATAAGGCAAACAGCGCGCGTATGGATCAAGCCTGTCGACATAACACTATGTAATCATTTATATAGACACTAATGGTGACCGTCTCTTATGCGCTCTCGGTCTGTGTGCGCTATGACAAACATTACTCAATAGCATCCTTCAGACGTTTCTACATGTGAACTTTGCCGCGATCAGCTGAGGCTTACGATTCAATTACATTTGACATTATACTTTATTAACTCGGCAGACTGTTACATTGAGACTTTATAAAAACCCACGCGGCCTTCACACCCAAAGGACCCTGGATGAAGATGGCTATGAATATATTGCTACTTCGGCTTTTTCTAACCCTGATATGTGCCGAAATGATTTGTCGCCTTGGAGAGCGGATGCCTCCAGACATGAATCCAAATAATGCCTCTGTGTGTTGCTATTCTCAGAGCTTTCCAACAGACCTGTCAAAGCTTATCTTGATGGAGCGTCCCATCTCGGCCTCGATGACCCACTCACAGCTCAGGGAATCTTTGTAGTAGCCGGGCCACCCCGGGGACAGAATGACTCCCACCGGAGCGGTGAAATGGCCTCCGCAGGGCGCTGCCGGAAACATTTTACACACATGCCAGCAGAATGTTTATTAAAACACTTCAATTCAACAAAGAAACCACTTCTTACCAACTGCTGTTGCAGTACAGTGTACAAAAGTTCTTGATTTAAAGGCGCTGCAAGCAATTTTTTAATAAGACGCACAAAAGGCTCCTGCGACTTGACAGATTTCACTAAAATAAGCATCTGGAGAAATCAAACTGGTGTTTGTAAACAGCAGGAAAAAGAGCCAGGGGGCGAACCACCCTTTTTTTTATCCATTCAGAAACACTTTCTGCATGTCAGTCAATTCACTTAGGACTTAAGGACTTAGTTGTTATCTTATCTCTATGACAGTAGATAATAATTAACATTTGAGAGGAAAATCAGACTCTCATTTCTCAGATTCAATTTTGAAAGAAAGTTTTAAAACTGAGAACGTTAACTGTTGCACGAACAAGATCCCTGCTGAAAAACATACCTAACCAGCATATGCTGTATTTTTTTTTTTAGCAGGGATAAGATAACTTTTGAAAATGTTACTTTGTGTCTTTGAGCCGAATGTTAAAGAGTAAACAAACAAGCAGAATTTAGCCAAACGGCTGCTTATAGCATCATTAATTAATAATTTGCAGATGCTTGACTGCGTCAAAATACAAACCTACCAGTCATACTTTTGCTGCTGAGCAACCATCTCTTACAGTAACTTTACTACTGTAAATCATCTCCTGCTGTTAGCTAGTTGAAGTTAGCTAGCTTGTCTTTGCTGGTCATCGTGTACGTTTAGCAGGCTTGTTTTAAAGAGTTTTCATCCGCTTTCACCTGGTAGAATCAGTTATTCCCATTATAAACCAGCTAGACTAACCAGTCAGGCTGGGTTTGGTGGCTTTTTTAGTTCTTTTAGGCGGAGAGGAGAGAAGAGAGGAGCGCGGGGCACAAACTAACGGGGGTTAGTTGTAATAAACTTGGTATGAATATTTCAACACATTCTAGAAAAACAAAATGTACAATATTTACTAGTTGCCATATCAACAGAAAAAATCTAAAAGGATATTGTGAACTTTTATTTTCACCATAGTAAAAGTGAATGTCTAGATCTAGTAACTTTTTAAGAGTTTTTAGCTCTCATTTAAAATAAGAAAAATCTGCTGTTGTTTTAATCTCATATCTGTGATTTATCAGTTTAGATTCTTAAATGCTTGGGTAACTAGCAGAAAACACTTTTTGTGCAGATGGAGAATGCTGTAACACTAAATATCCTATACTGTGTGTAATTTACACTGTTTACTTTAATTCCAATGACAGTTAATATTTAATGTTCAGAAATGATTATTTCAAGAAATGTAATGTATGGGCCATACCTAGAACAGTCGCAATGTGTTCATGTCAAACTCCAAAATCAGAAGATTTATAATTCTTAAAAAAAATATATAAATAATAAAAAAAAACACCTTTGTTTAATTTGAAAAAGTTAATAATTTAATTTTAATGAATTTTTTTTTTAGTTTGACTTGTGAACTATATATTTTTGTGTGTGTGTGTGTGTGTATATATATATATTTATACTACGGGGCCGTTGAATGCTTGCTTGAATCTGATTGGCTGACGAACGTTCTGAGGTGTGCAATTATTTTCAAGGAAACGCACAGCGAACGTAGTTCC